>CM076581.1:1244935595-1245143447 GCA_034641835.2 Pinus albicaulis | reverse complement strand
TTTGTGAAAAAAATATAGTAAGGATTAGAATGATGCAACAAAATTTTACATGTTTGAAAAAATTCAATCATTTTCACATTACTAATTGTTGTCACATTATGAGTTACTATCTAACGAGGACATCCAAACCTGGACAGAATGGTTTTTTCAATAAACTTGATGACTACAGTGTTTGTGGCATTTCTAACTGGAATGGCCTCTACCTATTTGGTGAAGTAATATGTTGCAGTTAGTATCCATCTATGCTGGTTTCTTCATGCTGGATGAATTTTCCCTATGAAATCCAATCCCTAGTGTAAGAAAGGTGTTGAAACTAATACTGGAACCAAAGGAAGTGATGCTAGTTTTTCTTTCTAGCAAACATTTGACATGGAGTATAGATCCTAACCTTTTCTCCTACGTGTGAAAACATATTAGGCCAGTAGAATCCTACTCTCAATATTTTATATGTTGTATCTCTCCAGGCATAGTGTCCACCACATATCCCTGCATGAAACTGTTCAAGAATCCCTTCTGTTTCACTTTTTTTCAAGAAAAGAAAAAGGATATTGAGTGGATCCTTCTAGTATAAATTTTCATTGATGATACAGTACTTTATGGCTTTTAAATTTAGTTTATTACACCGATTCTTTGAAAATTGATAAGGACACTCAAAGTTAATAAGAAAATGTACAATATCATAATACCATTATGATAGCAAGAATTTATCATCAATATAAACATGAACTAATTGAATTAAAGATGAAGGTTCTTGTGTATTCTTCCCTTCTGAATATTGGGAAGGTTCTTGTGGATTCTCCCCTTCTACATTTAGAGAAGGTTCTTGTGGATTATCCTGATGAGAATTTGGAGAAGGTTCTTGTGTATTCTTCTCTGCTGAAATTTAAAAAACATAGTTTATTCTCAAAACTTTACAATTGGATTCAGCTAAAAGTTTATCCAAACCTTTACCGTTTACCAACTTTGTAGTTTTTATACTAAGATAAAATTCAAGAATGTGGGTAATCCATCTTCCTCTTCTCCCATCATTGTCTGGTTGAGTTAAGACAATTTTCACAACATTGTTGGGAACATAAGCAGTAATGGTTGAGTGAAGGACATAAATTCTGAAATATTTTAAAGCTTGGAATAAGGAATAAGCCTGTTTTTCAATGATTTCATACTTAAGTTCTGTGTCTCTCATGACTTTACTGAAAAATGTTATAGGTTTATCATCTCAATATTCATTATTTTGCAAAAGGACAAACACTAAAGTGGTTTCAGAGGCAAAGGAAAATATGCTAAAGGGTTCAAAATAATTAGGGTTGGCTAAAGTTGGGGCTTTAGAAATGGCCTTTTTTAATCTGGTCAAAAGCATATCTAGCTAGTATTTTCCACTTAACTTCATGATTATTTTTTAACATATCAGTGATATCCTTAACTATTTCAGCATAGTTAGGAATGAATCTCCTCAGGAAGTTAATGTTTTCAAGAAAATCTTGGATCCCCTTTTTGTTCCTTGGAAATGAAAGTTCTTGTATAGTTCTTGGGATCGAGTGATATCCCAAATTTTCTACACCTGTTAAAAAATTTTATCAAGTGTTTTAAATGTTTCTGATATGAGTTAGAAAACACAGTAAGGTCATCAAGATATATAACATAATTTTTTTTTGCCTTACCCACAAAAGCTAAGTCCATAGCTCTCTGAAACATTGCTCCAACATTTGTTAATCCAAAGGGCATTCGGGCATACATAAATGTACCCCAAGGAGTGGTAAAAACAATCTTTTCTTTGTCTTCTGGACTCACCATTGTCTGGTTGTATCTAGAGAAACCATCGAACATTGAAAGTTCATTTGCACCTGAAATTTTTTGAAGCAACTGATCCAGTTTGGGTAATGGGTAGTTGTCTTTTAAGGATGAATTTTTTATGTTCCCGAAGTTCACACAAAGTTTGATTTCCCCATTCTTCTTTCTAACGGGAACTAAATTAGCTACCCAATCTAAGTATCTTAATGGAACTATGATTTGAGCATCAAGTAACTTCTTAAGTTATTTTTCTATGGTAGGGAGCAAGACTGGATTGATTCTCCTTAATTTTTGTTTATAGGGCTTTGTTTCAAGTTTCAAAGGAATTTAAGCTCAATGAGAGTTGTATCATAGGTTTTTAATTCAGCATAAGACCAGGCAAAAACATCTTTTTAAGCTTTAAGAAGATTCAAATATTCAGTTTTTACTTCCTAAAGTAGGGATGCAGAGATTTTAATGTTCTTGATATCTTCAGGTGTTCCAATATTAGATTCTTCAATATCCTCTTTAGGTGAATTTGATAGTGGATTCTTGGGGACATCATTTTGGTCAAATAACTTTTCTAAAGGTACTAGACCTTTGGGAATAAATTTGTTTGACCACCAAATGATATTATGGTCAGCCATTTTTGAATTTAAATCAGAATTTTCATTTACTTTATTGATTTCATTTATATCTGACTGATCTTCTTCAATTTGCAAAACAGAGAATTCATCAATAACCTGTAGAAAATATTTTAACTGTTCATCATCCTCAAATATTTGAGAGTATTTAATATTTTCAGGAATAAATGGCCTATATTTTACTTGAATTTGATATTGCAATTTCATTTAATCTAGGGTTTTTAATGAACTAGCTGAAACAACTAGGGAGTCTGCATGAATATTCTCATTTCTAAGGATAGTTGTAATATTAAATGCATGAAAGAAGTTTTCCATTGAATCCCAGATCTCATTTCTTTAAGATCTAAGTCTAGGATGCTTTGTTTGGAAAATATTTTTAACTTGTTTGACTATGAGTTCAAAGTCACTGAAAACAGTTAAACTCTGCACTTTAAGACTTCTAGCTAACTCTAATCCTAGAAGAAAGGCTTCATACTCTACTACATTATTAGTAACATCAAAATCAAGTTTGCAGGATTGAGTTATGTTTTCTTTCTTTGGTGAAATTAAAACAACATCAGCTCCAACTCCATCTTTTGAACAAGACCCATCAAAATACAGTTTCCAAATATCAGTTTTGACAGTTTTTGGGTTTTCTAAAACATCTTCAATTTTAAGTTGAGAATTCCACAAATTATTTGAAGGTAATTGAAAACAACCAAAATGTTGGTCAAATGCATATATAGGATGGTTTCTAGCTTGATCTGATTTGTAAATAGTATGAATGAATCTGATCTCCCTATATAACCTAAGGTTTTCACCCCCATATACATGAATTGTAGAAAAATACTTCTCCATTTGAAGGCTTCCTCCTAGCTTGGCACAACGAGACCTTGATAAAAGCATCCCAAACTTAGGAGGTATATCAGTGACCACAATGTCCAAAACTACACTTTTTACAAGTATTTGGGCTAAAGTTGCCACTAATTCTTTTATGAGTCCTAGACATGGTACCCTTTTGGAATCAAAGGTATATAGGCCATGGTAAGATCGAGTAATTTCCAAATTTAATTTATCCGTAATAACTTTGGTACAATATTATGTGAGGCTCTAGAATCTAACGTGCAGTTATATAGTAAGGAATCACGTGCTTTCAAAGTAACATAGAAATATGGCATTGTTTCATCAATCATGTCCGAGCTTGGACCAAATACTACTAAGGGTTTTTCATCTTGTAGACTAATTACATCGCCTTCAACATCCACACTTGAATTTTGAATCTTTTTGTTAACTTGATTTTTTTATCCAAGGTTATTTGAAAGTTCTGACAATGGGATGGGAATTTTGACTTTCTCTAATCCCCTTTCAACATTAAAAGTTGTTAAAACAATTTTATCAATCGAAGTTGTATCAACTGGTTGATTTAAAGGTTGGATTATTGTTGTTTGGGTTTCAGAATATTTTATTTGTGGTTCAATTATAACAAGATTTTTAGGAGGAATTCCAAGCCCTGCCCTTGGTCCTAAATCACACCTCCTATTTATTTCTTCAATTAAGAATTCAAAGAAGGCTTGATATTTAGACACTTGAGAATTTTCTTGATCCTCTTGGGATATTTGACTTTGAGGAATGGTACAATAGAATTTTGAACAGATGTATGGTCAATATTGTTGATATCTTCAATGATCATAAGAGTACTATCACCAGGCTGTTGATCATCAATCAACAGAGGAGGTAGAATTTGTTGATCATTACTAGGTCTTTGAAGAATTTGAAGCTGAGGAGCTTTCTTAAATTGAGCTTGATTTTGAGATTGAGATATAACAACATTTTGTTGAATTGTTCTTGGCTAAGTTTCAATTTTAGAAATCCTATTATAAATATTCCTAAGTAATGAAGTTATTTAATATATCTTTTGATATTCATTTTTAGACTTGGAAGAAGAAGCAACTTCTTGATTAGATTTTATTTTCCTCTGAGCCTTTTCAATTTTGGCTTTAAGCTTAGCCGAAGTAGATTTATTAGCTTCAACTTCAATGGCGTTAGTTTGCATATCTTCTAAAGTATGAGATGTTCTTTCCCTAAGCATGAATGCAAAGTTATCTTCAAAATCTTTGGAAAACCTAACCTTTGTTGCTATTACTCGCGGTTTACAATCAAAAGGCATTTTATGATATAGTTTGTTAACTCTCTTAATGAAGTCAGACACTAGTTCACCATAGTTTCTTTTGAGTTCTTCAAATTCTGTCAGAAAATAGACAGGATCATTTTTAATACACCATTTATTCTTAAATATAGTGGTTAATTATTCCGAACTTCAAATAGAGTGTGCCCTCAATTTTCTAAACTAGATCCTAACATTTCCTTCTAAGGATTAAACAAACAATCTCATATATACATTTTCATATTCAATATTCGTATTATTGGCAAAGTCTAAGAATGTTGCTAAATGATCTCCATTAGATAAACCAGTTTCCCCATTAAACCTTGGAAGATGTTTCAAGTATCCTTCAGGAGAATTATTTAGTATTTTTGGAAGTTGTAAAGTAGCATATCTTGCTTGAACAATAGGCTGAAAACCAGCCATACCATGTGATGAAGATGAAGAGGAATTTGTGGTGGTTTTTGTAGAAGATGATGAGGTAGATGTAGAATATGGAGGTGAATATGGAGGGGTAAAAGAAGGTTGTGGAAGAAGTAAAGTTGAAGATATTCTTAAAGATTTCAAAGGTGTACGAATGACCAATTTTTGGACCTCTGTTTCTCCTTCCTTAGGTTCAAATAAAGGATTTGAATATAAGGAGAAAAGGTCTTCTAGTTGAGTAGAAGTAGATGGAAAAGAATACAAGGTTAGAGAAATGAAATTAGAAGTTTTGAATTTAGGTAAGTGAAAATCCAATTCTTGTTCTGATTTGGGAGATTCAGAAGGTACTTCAGGTATTTGATATGATTATAATGAATGAACCAAAAGAGCAGATTAGAAATCAACTCCTATAGAGATCAATTCATGTACCCTAGGTGGTAGATCTTATGAATTTAAAGGAATGGGTCCTGTTAGCACAACTCTATGCTAAGTCATGAGTATGTTTTAAATTTTTTGTTTTTAGGATACAAATTTGTAAATTTCAAAAAAAATTAGAGCACTACTGAAAATTCTGGTAGCGTCTGTTTTAGCCTTTTCGGAGGATGTTTTATGTAGGTTTTTATTTTAACCTGATGCTTACGAAAATTCTAATAACCTCCCATGTTTATTTTTTTTAAAATAAAAATCGCATCCGCTTTTGTGTTAAGCCACGTGTTCCTGTTATCAACTATGTTTTAAAATTTTTATCATGATTTAGGTCACATGATAGGAAAGGTTTACGTTGAGTGATGTTAAGTTGAATTGTGGTTATAGGTGGAGCAACCTAGGTGTCAATCCGCAGTTGTTAAAGCCAACCATTCTTTGTGCTGTCTGCCAGCTAAGTCATTACATCCACTTGTCAAGGTACATATTAAGTGTTAAGGTAGATTGTGGATCTGTAGTTTTAATTTCATGTTCGTTTGGATTGATCACGCATGAACACTGCCATAATATTAGGCCTATCATAAGGATATGATGGAGGTGACTGCCAGCTCTAGCTCCGTTCATATCTAGCCACCTATAGCATATCATCTGAAACACCGCACCTAACTGAAGTTATTCATGACTACCATAAGGTGTATTATATGGTATAAGATATTTTCCAATATAAAAAATCTCATGCATGGAAAGGTGAACCAACATATATTTTTAAACCACCTAAAGAAAGGGAAAACCATTATTTTTGAGTTTAACTGTTGGTGAATGAGCAACTCTAGTGAGTAGCTTGAGGAAGGAGACCTAGATTGAAGACAAATTGTATTGAAGACACAACAAAACCTGTTAGGTGAGCTCCCCTAATTTTGACACCTATCATATTTCAGCAAACAACCTTCTTTATTACTGAAGATGACTAAGAAAGGAGGAAAACTAAAACACATTGAACCCCAAGGTGCTGATCTAGTTGATGCTAATCCAAATGTGAGAAGTTTCTTTGTTCATGCATGGTGGTATCCATTGTGTTCAAGACTAAGAAGCTCTCATTTAGGAGTATCTAAGGAATTTTCACTCTCTTTTAATGGGCAGGAAGCAAATGTATATGGCCACAGATTGTAGGTATCAGCAAAGTCTGTTGTTGAAGCTTTCAACCTTCCATAGGCAGGAGAAAAATGGTTTAAATGCCAAGTCATCACTGGAGGAGACCTCAATAGTTTCATCAAATATGGACATAGAGACCCTAACTGGGCTAAAGGAATTCCAAGAAATTACCTTAAGCATGAATGGGCTGAGACTGTCAAGCTCACCAAGATTTACCTTACCTATGAAAGGAGGTATACTGTTGTTTTTCTTTATCATATGAGATTTTTGTTTCATATTGCAAGTATGAAAACCCTTAACCTACCATTATTTCTGCTGAAGAGCTTGAAAAATATGCAAACACATACAGTTGCATCAAAGTATAGTTTATATCATTAGGCTCTTATTAAAGTATTGGTTGAGGAAGAAGTTAGGAATAGAAACCAGTCATGGGAACATTTTTTGTTTTATAGGGTAGGCCAACCTACACCTACACCAAATATTCCAGCTCAACTATCTCTAGTCTCACAGCAACATCCTTAGCCTGCTATGCAGAAAGGGAAAATCAGAAACCAACTACTTCATCAGTTGGTAAGAGGACTAAGAGAAAGGATAAGAAGAAGAACATCCAAAAAAATGCTAACGGAATAAAATAAAATGCTCCTTCAACCAAGGTTGAAAATAAGTTGGAGAAAGGAGAAGGTTCATCAACTAGTTAGCCCAAATCAATGAAGATGGTGCCTCCCATTTCTCCTTTTCCCAAGGTTTATACCAGAGCACAAAGTGGAGTCTGTAACTGTAGAAAAATCCAAAGTACAGGTGCTACCGGAAGTTTCAGAATCATACATTCAACAAAATATTCAGAAGGAATATCAATCCACTAAGTCTGATGAGGAGATCCTAAAATATGCAGGTTATGATATTAGCAGCAAGAGAAGGAAAAATGATGAAAAAATAGTTGCTAGTAGCAGTAAAAAACACACCAGAGACAACAACAAATTTAGGCTCAAATCTAAAGCCCTACTTAATCCAAGATTTTTGACTGAAGTCATAGATATAGAGAGGAAATCTAAAGGGTTACAGACTGTAACTCCTTCAATTGCAGAGACTAGTAGGTCCAAAAGGAAAGATAAAGGTAAATCCCTTTCAAACTAGCAAACAAAATCCTCAAAAAGAAGAAAAATTCATAAGGGTTCAGAAGAGAAAAATACCATTTCCAAAGAAACGACCACCAGGACCACAAGGTCAAAATCAATTGTTGACAAACATACAAAATTGGACAAGCTTGCAGAAGTTGCAGCCCATATGGAGGAGAGGTAAAAGGGTTTCCTAATAAAATACCTTTTTGCTTTCTAATTACATTCTTGAATAACAACTCAATTTTCAGAGTGTATACGTCTGCACAGGATTTTCAAGTATTTTCTGTGCATTTTTTGAAAAAGAAAAAATCGCTACTAGAAATTACGGTAGCATTACAGTTTTTGTGCAGTTACAGGTATTTACTGGAATTTCTGGTAGCGCTTGTTTTAAATAATTTTTTACAACTGTCAGCAGAATTTTAGAGAAAATTCAAGAATGATAAGGACTCATAACAATATGGATATTTCAATTGATGGTTGATAATTGGTTATGAGGTTGTTAAAGGTCACATTTAATGAAGACACATGGATATTAAAGAATCAAGGTCATGAAGAGACAAATCAATAGAAAAATGGGCAGCTTGTCAGCACACTCAGCATCACATTCCAAACTGTCTTATTTTCTCTTATCTACATATGTCATGTTAGCTATATTTCGATAGGATATAGTTTTAATGTTCTATGACTCCTGTGTAATGTGAGAAAGAGTGGATCCTTCTTTTTACGAGAGATGGATTTGGTGCCTCTCTCTCTATAAATATCATTTGTAAATACCATTTTAGGGCTGGATTTTGGTCGACCTGAAGAATTATCATAATAAAGAAAAACCCTTTTTGCACTTCATGCTGGAGGATTTTTTGATTCAAGGACTATCTAATGTATGGTGTGTTTTTATCATTATTTTATTCTTCTGATTTATGAGTTGCAGTAGCTAGTAAAGTGTGAGTAAGAGAAGTGTTAGAGGATCTAATAGTTCATTATCTGCTATTTAGTCTTATGAAAATCATATATATGTTTTGTAAAGAATGTTATTGAAGGTTTCATGAAATATTATGAAATTATTTATGCATGTACTCTGCTTTCTAAATGTTGTTTCCTTTGCATAAAATAGAGTTTGTGTAAAAGGCCACTCTTGTAGCTGTGTGACTGATTTAGGATATGCATATTTCTTAGATTGAGTACTAGCTATCTGTCATCTTTCATTTGTTACAATCTTCTCCCCTATACTACCAATTTACCCATACAATTTATACTTGCCACATCTTGCCAAATGCATGAAATTCTAAAAGAATAAAAATAATTTCAAACTCTTTAAGAAGCCATCCCAACACTCAAAACCTTTAATTTTGAAATGAACTATGATGTGTAAGGCTTACTCCTTTGTAGTAAAGGAGTGAATCCTTGCAATAACATCTTTGGCTCCGTTGTTAGGGAGGCGAATTGAAGTTTATCCCTGGGTGAATGAAAAATTTATAAGTATGGTTTTGAGGTGTACAGTTCTAGCTGTCTTTTTAGACTGCTTTACACTTGGTGGCTCCATTATTGAAGTTTTTCCTCTTAGAAGGGCTAGAACCAAGGCTAACCCATATTCCCCTTTGAGAACTCCAATCCCTGATCCTAAGAAACTAATCAAGAAAAATAGTAAATGAAATTTTTTTGCCTCTGCTACTGTTTTCTCAAAGGTTGTCCCTAAAGAAGTGTTGCAAACTCTGTCCCCTAATTTTGCAGAAAATTTTGTACCTCCCTTATTTTCCAACCAACAAACTATTTGTACATCAAGTGTTGGTGCTTCATCATCTATTGTTCACAATCCACTAATTGTTGTTCAACAAATCCCAACAACTCATACCATGGCAGGTCAAAACCCACCCCCTAACTGAATGGATGCAATTGTTGCTGCTAGGTCTTCCCCTTTAGTTTTACCTCAACCTATGAATGCATTACTTGTAGGATATTATCTCAAGTATATGCCTAAATTTAGTGGTGAGGGAGAGGTAACAGCTAAAGAACACCTTGCTGATTTTTATGCCTATGCTGACAATCTGAATATTGAGCAGGAAGATGTATAGATGAGTTTTTGTTCATAGCCTTGAGGGTGATATTAGGAAATGGTCTAGATCTTTGACAGCTAGTAGCATCACTCGAATTGAAACCCTAGATGATACATTTTTAAGGAAATGGGGTGATAAGAAAGATTTTTTGTATTATATCAATGAATTTGGTGCAATAAAGAGAAAAGAAGGAGAATCAGTTTCTAATTTTTCTAAGAGATTTAATAAAATGTATAGAAAAATACCTTATGAAATCAAGCCTACTGAAGCTTAAGCCATAATTACTTATGTTGGTGCCTTTGATCCTGATTTTTGTTTATTATTGAGAGAAAGAAGATCTACAACACTAACACAAATGCAAGACAATGCACTAGAGGTAGAATCTAATGTGTTAGTAGCTGATAGGCTCAAAGGAGGTATTTATAGAGAAAAAAGGAAGCAAAAATTTGAAGTTTCATCTTCAGGAACTTTTGACATAGATCCTAAGCTAGATGAGCTGACCAAGATGGTCAAGTCATTGACCATATATATGTCCAAGATCAAAATGGAAGCAAGACCAGCTACTTCTATAAATGTTTCATTTGATCAGCCTAATAGGCAGAATTTTAGAAGACCTAATGCTCCTCAAATTTTGCAGAGAGAAAGAAGAGATGTTGATGATCAAAAAGTGCAGCCCCCTTTGCAGAATGCTATGTTTGAAGATGAAGAGGAAGCTGAAGGGTTGGAGAAAGGTGCTAATATCAATTATCTAAGAGATAAAGAAGGGTTGATTTAAACTTACATAAGCAAAGTATAGAGAAACTTCATGTCGAGCAAAGAACATGGGGCCCACAGTGTGCCACATGATGTCCCAGTAAGCACATGGGAACCACCTGGCAACCCCTCAGCTACTGACACATGGCCTTTCTCCATTGGCACTTTCCTGTAAAAAGGACAAAAAATATAACCACATAAGACAAATCATTTAAAAACACAAATAAAACAAAATTATGTGGTTATTACAATAAACATATAAAGAATACATGTTAAAATTCAAAGCAAAACAAAATTATGTGGTTATTACAATAAGCATATAAAAAATACATGTTAAAATTCAAAACCATACAAATATGGTTATTAAAACAATAAAATATAACCATATGTTAATAGTGGTGAATTAAAATCATGGAATTATATATGGTTTTAAAACCATATCAAACCAACGGGTATTAAGAAAAAGACATGGCATATGGTTATGCTATGTTGGGGTTCCAATGTAACAACACCATAACTAGCATTTGCTCTTAAACGTGCAAAGATATGTCGAAGGAAATAAATATTATATAAACTTTATTTTCATTTTTTCAAAAATTGTAAAATTTTCAGAATGATTTAAAAAATGTAAAAAAAAATAATTAAGATATTATATTATACATAATATCTTTAAATATATATATAAAAAAACAAAATTAGCATAGGAAAAAACACAAGTAAAAGACCAAAAGCAAATACATAAACCAACCTACACATTTAAAAAAGAAAAAAATTGATTAATATTCTTTTTAAAAATATCCCTCTACATTTCAAAAAAAAATTGTTCCCTGCCCAATTTTACATTATACAATGTTAAATAAATGATAAGACATAAATATTTAAATTTTAAATAAATAAAACAAATACATTTTAACATACAATACACTATATACAAATCAAATGAATAATCTACATATACAAATGGCCAAATCATTATAAAAAATGATAAATAAATAATAAATAAAAAAAACATAAATCTCATTAATATACATAAACATATAAATAAAAATGTAAATAAATAAATATAAAACACAAATTTTTACACAAGTGAAATCCTTGTAATTTCCCCTAAACATTAGAAATCCCAAAATAATTCTATGTGATATTGTGTGGTTATCTAACAACATTTCTAAAAGAAGAGATGGAGTAAATCCTCCAAGGGTATGCATGCCACCACCATATTTTAAATTTCCGAATCTCTACAACCATTCTTTCTCTGGGCCAATAGTGCAAGCAAACTTCTTTCCCTATCAACCTTACACAAGTCCCAGCACAAGTAATTCTAAAGTGAGCGCCGTCATACTGTGTAATATTGATTTTTTTCTCGGTCCTTTACCTCCTCCAGAAGTTTCAAGCACCGTCTTATTGTTTAATATTTTTTTGGATGAATTTGCGAGTTGATCGTTTTAATAATAAAAATTTAAAAATAATTATTTATAATATCTTGTTGTAATTTCAAATTGTTTTTACTAAATTTTATTAAAATATTAAACTCTAACCATAAATCTTTATAAATGTAATATAAAGAAATAGTGAAATTAAGTTAAACTAACTAAAAAATGAAAATTATATTAAAGAAAAGAAAGTCAGCTCATGTTTGTTCCCACTTATGGCAGCTCATATTTATTCCCACTTAATTGCTCGACTTCTACTTAGACAATTTCCGACATCCTACAAAGTTAAGTTAATGCATATCAGTCTCTCCTTGCGGTCATAGTTTGACACTGAGAGAGAACATCCATTAGTCCGAGTCATCCTCGAAAAAAATGGGTAGGTTTTTTTTGTTTGTTTGTTTTGTTTTGTTTTTCAAGGGAACGCATTTCAAGCTCTCCTTGTGGTCATAATTTGCTGCTTAGAGAAAACATCTCATTATTCCAAGCCACTCTGGAAAAAATCAGGTTGGTTTTAGGGTTTTTATAGTTTTAATTTTTTTTTATTACCAACGTTTTTAAACTTCATGTGAGTCTAGACAAACATGTGATTCCAAACCAATTTAGATGAATTTTAATAAATTTCAAGCGAATTTCGTGAAATTGTTCATGTTCTTGTTCTTGTTGGGAATTACGTTCAGTTTGAAGTTCGACTAACCTCATCAAATAAATTTGGGCAGCAATGGAGTTCGGTGAATTTCAAATTTAATTGATTTTGTTAGACTAACATGGTGACTTAGGCCCAGGTGGGTTTGCATAGCCTCCTCCAACGGGAATCAGAGACAACTCTGGTTCCAAGCACTGACTGCATAACCACCACAACCACCATATCTGTGCCAAAAAATGAATGCACTAATTAATTCACATATTCTCAAAAACAAATTCATTGTTCTTACAACGACCTACCAAGCAAGCAACAAGCATACTTTCCTGCTTTCCTGCTGCAACATATGTACTTCCCTATTGTTGAATCTTTAAAAGTGAAGTCTGAGCCTTTGAGATGCTAAGAGTGCCATTTAACCATAATCGCGACTCTCGAAAGCTTGTGGAATTGGTTAGCAGGTACTGTGCGTAGCGGGGAGGACAACGATGAACCTCATTTACAGAGTGGTATAAGAGAAATTCTTTTCTTACCCCAAATATAATCTATTTACAATGCAAAATTTGCAACGATATCTATGTTGAGGGGTCGGGATTTGATCCCCTGACCTCTCCTCCTTCCTCCTTCGCCGAATGACCTCACCATTGCACCACCAATGGTGATGTTATAAATTCTGCCCCACAAAATATATTTAAACCCATCATATCACCAATACACAGGGGCAGCCAAGTGCGGGCATGATTTTCGAGGCCAGGCAGTGGAGGACAAACACACAGTTCAGGGTAGAGACCAGAGGAATGATGCTCGCAGTTCAAGACAAATTCCATTTTGATGCCAAGGGAATCTTTTGATCTCAAGGAGGTAACATTTTCAGAATGTATTAAAATTTATATGCATTTTAAGCATAATTTCACAGGGAACGCGATGGTGCACCCAGATTTTCCTTTTGAGCATCGGCTTTGCAGATTCCTTGTGGAGGAGAATCTTCAAGAATCTTAAGGGAATCTTTCAGATTCCTTGGAGGCCAAAATTTGCCAGTGTCAGAATGAGGTCAAATTTATACTCATTCTTCTTGAAATTTCGCAAGCATCTCAATGATGAGATCAGATTCCTGTTTTGAGTTGCAGATTTACAGATTCCCGGTGGAGCAACATATTTGAGAAATCTAGGGGGAATCTAAAAGATTCCCTAAGGCCCATATTTTCACTTCGTCAGAATTCATAAATTTGACAATCAATTTTCACTATTCGACGCCACAAATCTGATGGTGTATTCAGATTTTCCATCCGAGATTTATATTTTTCGGCCACTTTTCAAAGTGATGATGCAAGTGCCAACATTCAGTGAGTGAGCATTCGATTTCACACCTTTCGACGCCACAATTGTGATGGTGATTTCAGATCCAGCAACAGAGCAACCCATTCTTCATTCATCTTTAGTGTGAGGTATATGATGGGTTGATTTCATGTACTTCCTTGTCTCTTTGCTATGCGATGCATTGTGTTTTATAAATCCCTGTTTGATGTGCGATCTTGTTTTGTCTTGACGAGAGATGTAATTTCTATCATGGATTTGTATTATGTTTGAGATCCCTTTGATGCCATGTTGGCGAGATACTCATTGTTACATGTATGTGGTTTGAGATCCCTTTGTTTTCCATGTTGACGGGATACTCATAGTCATTATGTGTGAGTCATTGTCATAATGATAGGATTCCTTTTTGTGAATGAGAGTTCCTATAGTGGAACATCTCGTAGAGAGGTCCATCCACTCCTACGTGAGGGAATTTTCCTTGTACGACAAAGAAAACACTATCCATGTACATCTTCACTCCTTACAACACTTAATGCAATGGCCTACACCCTCTTGACACCGAGGCCCAGATACGTAGTCCCTCCTGGACGAACTCCGTTACCAATGTCTTATGTTTCTCATGCTTGTTATGTTCCTCTTCTTTACATCATGAAGTCGTTCATTTATGTTCATTAACGCTTTGATTAAATGCAATTCTAACACATCAACTGAAGTAAAAGGTCTTGGTTAAGGGTATCAGGAATTTACCCGAATCACTAAGAGCTAACTATTTTTGGCCTAGTTTATTTTCTGATGTATGTGCTGAGGTGAGAGCATGTGAAAAATATTAGAAATTCATTGGAAAAACACATTTGAAATATTTTCCTCTCAAGCCCATAGTTGTTTCTGCACCTTTTCAACAATGGGGATTGGATTTCATTGGCAAAATTCATCCACCTTCAAGTGGACATCATCATTGGATTCTTGTTGCAATTGATTACTTCACCAAATGGATTGAAGCAATACCTACCAGGAATTCTATTCATAAAGTTATCATTAACTTTCTGGGGGAAATCATAACCAGATTTGGATGTCCATCAAGGTTAGTAGCAGATAATGCAACTGTTTTTAAAGCTACACCATTGGTATTTTTTTGTGAAGATTATGGTATTCAAACTTACTCACTCTACAACTTACTATCCACAAGGGAATGGTTTAGCTGAATCATCTAACAAAATTTTGGTAAGAATCATCACCAAGTTATTGGAGAAAAACAAGAAAGCCTGGGACTCTAAACGGAAATTTTCTTTATGGGCTGACGGGGTGACAATAAAAAGTCTATTAATACATCACATTTTCAAATGGTTTATGGAACTAATATTGTTTTTCCAGTCCAATTAGCCATTCCTGTAGTTAAATTTCTACAAGATCATGAAGCTGAGCCAAATGACACGACCAAAAGAATTTATTAGATCATAGAAATGCAGAAAAAGCGAGAACAATAATATGATTTGGTAAGAAAATATCAGCAAGCTGTAAAGCAAGTTTTTGATAAAGGGACTAAAAAAGAAGATTTCTAGATTAGGGATCTGGTGTTGAAATGGGATGCATAGCATCAAGACCTAGGTAAGCATTCTAAATTTGATGCTTTATGGCTTGGTCCTTTCAGAATCTCCAATATTGTGCAGAACAATACTTTTGAGTTGCAACATCTTGATGGGACAAAACTATTTGGAGGCACATTTAATGGGCGCTTCCTCAAAAAAATATTTTACTAAGGTTGTTGGTGGCCTAAATTCACTCTAAATACCGATGTGTTTCATAATAAGACTCCATAGCCCAATGAAAAGGCACTAAAACTGCAAAATATTCTTCACAGGGAGAGCTCTATTCCCTCTAGAGCTAATGTAGCATAGTTTTATGCTTAGTCATGAGTGTGTTTTATTTTTTTTGTTTTTATGATAAAAATTTGTAAATTTCAAAAGAATTTTAGAACGATACTGAAAGTTCTGGTAGCGTCTATTTTAGCCTTTTCGGATAGTCCGTTTTAATTTTGTTTTATGTTTGTTTTTCTTTTACCCCGATGCTACCTAAAATTTCGGTAACCTCCCCTGTTTAAAAAAAATAAAAATAATAAAAAGCGCATCCACTTTTGTGTTAAGCCACATGTTCCCGTTATCAACTACATTTTAAATTTTTTATCATGAGTTAGGTCACGTGATAGGAAAGGTTTACGTTGAGTGATGTTAAGTTGAGTCGTGGTTATACGTGGAGTAAGTTGGGTGTCAATTCGCAATTGTAAAATCCAACCATTTTTTGTCCTATCTCTCAACTGAGTTGTTACATCCACATGTCGAGGTACGTATTAATTGTTAAGGTAGATCACGGATCTGCAGTTTTAATGTGATGACCGTTTGGAATGATCATGCATGAATGCTGTCGAAATTTTAAGCCTATAAAAGGATACGATGGATGTGACTGCCAGCTGCAACCACCTATAGCATATATTCTGAAACACCGCAGCCAACTGAAGTTAATCATGACTATCACAAGGTGTATTCTACGGTCCAAGATATTTCCCATTATGAAAAATCTCATGCATGGAAAGGTGAACCAAAAAATATTTTTAAACCACTGAAAGGAAAGGAAAACCATTAGTTTCGAGTTTAACTATTGGTGAATGAGCAGCTCCAGTCAGCAGCTTGAGGAAGGAGACCCAGATTTCAGATAGATTTTATTGAAGACATAACAACACCTGTTAGGTGAGCTCCCCTAATCTTGACACCTATCAAATTACAACAGACAACCTTTTTTATTACTGAATATGACTAAGAAAGGAGGAAAACTAAAGCACATTGAACCCCAAGGAGATGATCTAGTTGATGTAAATCCCAATGTGAGAAGGTTCTTTGTTCATGTAGGGTGGTATCCATTGTGTTAAAGGCTAGGACGCTCTCATTTAGGAGTAGATAAGGAATTTTCAATCTCTTTTAATGGGTAAGAAGAAAATGTATATGGCCTCAGATTGCAGGTATCAACCCAGTCATTGCTGAAGGTTTCAAACTTCCACGGGAAGGAGAAAAATGGTTTAAAGGAAAAGTCATCATTGGAGGAGACCTCAACAGTTTCATTAAAGATGGACATAGAGACCCTAAATGGGCTAAAGGGATTCCTAGTAGTAACCTCAAGAATGAATGGGCTGAGACTATCAAGCTCATCAAGATTTACCTTATCTGTGAGAGGAGGTATGCTGTTGTTTCTCTTTATCATTTGAGATTTTTGTTTCATATTGCAAGTATGAAGACCCTTAACCTACCATTCTTTCTGTTGAAGAGCTTAACAAATATGTCACTTAGGATACAAACACATACAGCTGCATCAGAATATAGCTTATATCATCAAGATCTTATTAAAGTATTGGTTGAGAAAGAACTCAGGAAAATAAACTTGGGAACATTTTTTGTTTTACAGCGCAAGCCAACATTCACTTACACCAGATATTCCAACTCAAATATCTCGAGCCTCACAGCAACATCCTTAGCCTTCCAAGTAGAAATGGAAAAATCAGAATCCAAATACTTTATCAGTTGGTAAGAGGACTAAGAGAAAGGCTAAGAAGGAGAACATCCAAAAAAAGGCTAAAGGCAAAAAATAAAAGGCTCCTTCAACCAATGTTGAAAAGAAGTTAGATAAAGGAGAAGGTTCATCAACCATTAAGCCCAAATCAATGAAGATGGTGCCTCTCATTTCTCCTTTTCCCAAGGTTTATACTAGAGCATGAAGAGGAAAGTCTGTAACTACAGAAAAATCCAAAGCATAGGTGCTACCAGAAGTTTTAGAAGCACACATTCAACAAAATATTGAGAAGGAATATTATCCCACTAAGTCTAATGAGGAGATCCTAAAATATGCAAGGTATGATATTAGCAGCAAGAGAAGGAAAAAAGATGCAAAACCAGTTGCTGGTAGCAAGAAAAGACACACTAGAGACAAAAACAATTTTAGGCTCAAATCTAAAGCCCTTCATAATCCAAGTTTGCTAACAGAAGTCATAGATGTAGATAAGCAATCTGAAGGGCTACATATTGTAACTCCTTTTATTGTATCTAGTGGACCCAAAAAGAAAGATAAGGGAAAACCCCCACAGACCAACAAACAGAATCCTCAAAAAGAAGAAAAATTAAAAAGGGTTAAGAAGAGAAAAAGACCATTGTCAAAGAGACAGCCACTAGGACCACAATGTCAAAATAAACTGTTTGACAAACAAACAGAGTTAGACAAGCTTGCAGAAGTTGCAGCCCATATGGAAGAGAGGTGAAAGGGTTTCCTAATAAAATACCTTTTTGATTACTAATTACATTTTTGAACAACGACTCAATTTTCAAAGTGTATAAGTCTGCACGAGATGTTCAAGTATTTGCTATTAATTTTTGAAAGAGAAACAGAGTGCTACAAAAAATTCTAGTAGCATTACAATTTTTGCGCAGTTACAGGTTTTTACCGAAATTTTCAGTAGCGTCTGTTTTAAATGATTTTTGACAACTGTCAGCGGAGTTTCTGAGAAATATTAGGAATGATAAGGACTCATAACGATATGGATATGTCAAGTGATGGTTGATAAGTGATTATGAGGCCGTTAAAGGTCACATTTAATGAAGACACATGGTTATTAAATAATCAAGGTCATGGAGAGACAAATCAACAAAAAAAGAGGCAGCATGTCAGCACACTCAGCAACACAGTCCAAACTGTCTTCTTTTCTCTTATCTTCATGTATCCTGTTAGTTATATTTTGATAGGATATATTTTTAACGTCCTATGACTCCTATGTAATGTGAGAGAGTGGATCCTTCTTTTTAGGAGAGATGGAGTTGTTGCCTCTCTCTCTATAAATATCATTCGTAAATGTCATTTCAGGTTTGGATTTTGGTCAACCCAAAGACTTATCATAATAAAGAAAACTCCTTTTTGCACTTCATGCTGGAGGATTTTTTTATTTAAGGACTATCTAATGTATGGTGTGTTTCTCTCATTGTTTTATTCTTCTAATTTGTGAGTTGCAACAACTAGTTAAGTGTGAGAAAGAGAATTTTTAGAGGATCTAATAGTTAATTACTTGCTATTTAGTCTTCTGCAAATCATATATATGTTGTGTAAAGAATTTTAGTGAAGGTTTCATTAAAGATTTATGATATTCTTTATGCATTTACTCTGCTTTCTAAATGTTGTTTCATTTACATAAAACAGAGTTTGTGTAAAAGGCCACTCTTGCAGATGTGTGACTGATTTATGATATGCATATTTCTTAGATAGAGTACCAGCTAAGTGTCATCTTTCATTTTTTACAATATGATCCCCTATACTACCAATTTACCCATACAATTTATACTTTCCACAACTTGCCAAATGCATGAAAGTCTAAAAGAATAAAAATAATTTCAAACTCTTTAAGAAGCCATCCCACCACTCAAAAATTTTTACTTTGAAATGAACTATGATGTGTAAGACTTACTCCTTTACAGTCAAGGAGTGACTCCTTGCGCTAACAGATGACATGGCTGTTAGCACACCATTTTTTCCACCTCACCAATACCCAAATCATCTTCAAATTCGAAATATCAGGATCTGAAATCTAGATTGACATTTTTCCACCTGATCATGATTGTTGCCACATAAAAAAAGTTGTTTGGTTCAATGGAGATGGTGCAAGCAGAATTGAAGAAAGAGGGTTTTAAAAATGATTGTAATGGATGACTCTGCTGCTCCTTGAAAGATAGTAAGTCATATTTTTTGGAAAATTTTGTCTTAGGATACTCTATCAAATAAATTACAGAGCCATGAACATGTGTTTTGGAGGTAAATAGTGAAAATTGAAAAATTTGGAAAAGTCAGGCAACTTCGTAGCGAGCTCGAGGCTTAAAGCTGAGTTTTCGCTACGAACTCACTGTAGAATATTTTGAGGTAAAATTTTCAAAAGATATCATGAAAGGGGTGAATAACAACATGTGTTTACCTTATTTTACCAAATGAATACCCTCCAATAGGAAACAAAGATAGAAAAAGCGTATATGGTAGTGAAATGAGAACGCTACGAAAACTACGCTATAAACTTTCGTGAGCTTTCCTGTACATGGCTATTTTAGCAGTTAACTTCAACTTCAATTTCTGACCAAAGGAAAAATAATTTTGGAAATATGAAGGAGGTTTTTATTTAGAACAATACCATGTACAAAAACCTTTCTCATTTTTTTCAAAGCCATCAAGGTTTGGAAAGTATGCACTCATATTTGAGGTCTATTTTTCAGAATTGTCAATAACCAGATTTGCGTAAAAAAATTAAAAATTCGAATTGGAAAAAGTCCATCTCAGCATCCACGTGGCATAATGACACATCGACAATCCAGTATGCTCAAAAAATTAGCTGGTTTCATTTGATAAGGGTTATTAAAGGGGTTTGTTTAACTATTTAATGAAAGAAGAGTCCTTTTTGTATTCAAATTCTACCAAACAGAAAATATCCCTAGGAAGTCTCCAAGTGATGTAATCCTATTTGAAACAGGTCTCTAAGTTAGGAATTTTAAACTAGCAAGGTGGAAAACCATTTGTATGATTCCTCATGCTATAATTGAGAGGGGTTTTAGAGTTATAAGAGGTTGATTGATGTTATGAACGGTGCTGCTATTGTAATCCTTTCACTACTCAATTAATATATAGTTGCAGAAAACTTTTGTTTAGACCTAAGATTCTTTGTGAGTTCTTATGTATTTCTGTCCTTTATATTTTTAATCTTATCTTAGCTTGCTCTTACATAATCACTTGGAATTCATAGATAATTATGCTCCAAATTCCTTTTTGTATCTAGTTTGTTGTCATAATTGTTTTATAAGAACTCATATGCCTTAGCTTCCATGAATGATATGTTTATGTAATTGAATTTCATACTGAATCCATGCCCAATGGTAGCCATCACACATATTTCACCCTCAAAAAACCATCCAAAAGACATGATAGTTAGCCATATTAATTTTTAAGCTTCATTATTGAATATCATACATTTTCTTGAGAGAGCCCTCTCTGGTTGGAAGGGCTAACTTCCAACCCTAAGTGGTTTGAAACAATTACACTGAATTCATTGTTGAGCAGCCCAATTGGTCTCAGTTTGGTGATAAAATTTTTGTGCGTCTTCCGGGAGCATGAAGCTACATTTTCTCGAAAATTTGTGCTCAATTTGAACTAATGAACTCTTGAAGGTAGCAAGAGTTCAAAACATTTGAAGGATGTACTTCTACCTTGGCGACTCCATTCTTAAAGAATTCAGTAATTCAAAGCTTCATGGCAACTCCATTGCTTGAAGATCAGTAGCTTGATGAAGTTCCAAGATGAGTTCTACTGCAAGAATAAATCCCAGGTATGATCCTATGGATCGGTCTCACATCTATGGTTTTCCAAATCTCATGCCTCGTGTTGATTGGTCAACCCATCTTCCCATTTTAAAAGATGAAAAGAAAGATGATGTTGTTATGAATTTGGTTAAGTTCCACATACATTTATGTAGATTGAGGGGTGAGTTTCCTGAATATTGTCTCATGAATATGTTTATGGTTACCCTAAACGACAAAGCTAGAGTATGGTATGAAGGGTTGAAATTATGAAGCTTGTGTTCTCTTAAATATTTCCATGGAATATTTTTTGAACATTATGGGAAATCTCATCCTTTATCATCACTTTTTCAAGACTGTTGCAATCTTTGGAAATGTTTCATTCAATATATTAAAATCATTCATGATGATGTAGAATGGATGGTGTTGAAGATTGAAACAAGAAACAGTGAAGGAGGCATCCTGAAACATCATTCCTGATCCTAGTTGGAAAGTGATCACCTAAAACTAGGTGGGGGACACACATGTAATTTTTGTCGCAAAGTCTATTTTTAGACATATGGAGCATATTATATAAGTTGCGGGATGCTATTTATGGATGGTTGGTCAAGTTGGAAAAATAGATGGATTTCTATTTTTAGACATATTGGGCGGAATCTATTTTTAGATTGCCAGTCTAAAAATAGATATGTCGAATATTATTAGCTCTTAATAATATTTGGACTATAAACATTATCTTATTCTCTTGGAGCACTTCAGTTAAGTGCACGGATGTGGCACAGGAGCTGACAGAAGGAATTACGCTATTCCTAAGGGTTAAGTGGAGCTATTGCATGGATACTTCAGTTAGAACTCATGTGAGAGAGTTTGGTGGAGTTGATTGAGAAGTTAATGGAGTTGTGTTCAGTTTAACTAATCTAAACATAGTTGAGCTAGTTGTATCTAGTCTAACTGATTGATACACTAGTGAGAGTGGTGTGAATTAATTATTAATTAATTCACTAATTATAAACTCATTAATCAAATAAATAATACATCAGTTAACTTCAGTGCATGGACAGTTTCAGTGGAGACCAGTGCAAAGATAGGTGAAAGGGCAAGTGTGACTATCAGTTGTGACTATAAGTGATGCATGGTTTGCATCCAACACTTAGTAGAGATGCCTATAAATACTGCGTGAGCAAGGCTGGGGTAATTAATTCTCATCAAGAGGCATTCTTCAGCAGGGATTGCGCAGTAGAGGCAGGCTATCAAGTGGCAGAGATTGGAGCATGTGTTTTGCTAGATCTAGCTTGATTAGTGTGTAGCAAGTGGAGATTATATTGAGAGCTTGTGAGGAGCTTTGTATGATGATTTTTACATGATCTCTATGACATATATAATATACAGATAGTTGGGGGTTTTCAGCTTTAAGCTTTCCCATTACATACTGTGTTCATATGTGTGAATTTTTATGGCTTTAATGTGTGCATTCAATTGATTTTATTTCCGCTTGTAATGATCAATGGTAGAAGAGATTCTGTATTGTGCATGAAGATAAAATAGTGTGTGATCAGGAGAATCTCGGTGGATAAAATATCAGTTATTCAAATTTATACATGGTATCGGAGCGATATTGATCATTGGAGCAATTGCAAAACATTGAAGCGGTTGAGTTTTGTGCTGGTGGAATTCGAATTTGCAGTAGTGTTTTCTTGGTGTCAAAGTTGAGATGTCTTTCAAAGGATTGCGATTGGAGTATGCCCTTGAGGGCAGCTCAAATTATATTTCATGGAAGGACAGGATGGAGGCAGTGCTGGATGAAAATGGGTTGAAGGAGTTCATAGATGCAGAAATTCCAAAACCTACTTCTAGTGATGTTCTCGTACTTGACGCATGGAAAAAGAAGATAGCAAAGTGTCGAAGGATTCTATTGGAAGGTGTGAAGGACCACAATGTGTCCAGCCTTCATGGTGAAGATTCTCACATTCTTGATGTGGAAAGCTTTGATAGATTTGTTCCAACGAAGTGACGAGAGAAGAGTTGAAGCTACGGATAAGCTAGGGAAAATAAAAATGGAGGAAAAGAATGACATTATGGTATACTTGAAAAAGTTTTTCCACTACAAAGGATGAGCTTGGCAGAGTAGGGTTAATTGTGGATGATGAGAAATTGGTGAGCTTGGCTCTCCTTGGGCAGAAGAGTTGGCATTTCTCGGGACTCTGCAGCCGGTAGTGCAGGAGAAATTTGGGATGGGAGTGACTCCGTCGGATCTTGATGCAAGGAGAGATCGGCGGGATACAGGGGATGGCTCTTATCCAAAAGAATGATGATGAAGAGAGGATTTCACTTTGTTTATAAGCAAGGAAGGAAGGTAGAAAGTACTTCTCAATCCGGTGCGGATGGTAAAGAGCGTGACATGTCCAAAGTGAAGTGTTTTCACTGTCACAATCATGGACATTACGCCACAAATTGTCCACAGAAGAAGAAGAAAAAGTAGGATGCTGGAGCTGCAGCTGGTGAGACTCTTGCCTCGCAATTTGAGCTAGACTTATCATTGATACCAACCATAGTTGTCTAGTGCATCGGGATCGGGGTGGTATTTTGATAGTGGCGCTTCCTTTCACATGACGGGAGATGTGAATCTTTTCAGTGACTTGGTGGAGAAAGATCTCCAGTTGCATGTTGAATTGGGCGAAAATGGACGATACAATGCAACCGACATTGGTACCATAACCTTTCAGAGGGAGTCAGGTAAACTCATTCTTTTACAAGATGTAGTGCATGTTCCAGGTTTAAAGAAGAATTTGATCTCAGTCACAATGTTAGAGGATAAAGGGTATGAAGTTGTCTTCAGTGAAGGAAAATTTTTCCTTCGGCACAAGGCAACAGGACAAGTCAAGAAGGTTGGGATTCGAGCAAAGAATCTCTACATAATTGAAGTAGATGGGACAATAAAGAGACTTCTACACATTCTGGGTAGTCACGAAAGACGAAGCAATTGATGTGAGAGGGAGAAAATTTTGCATGGGGTATGGTAGACCTTACCAGGATGTGTGGAGGCATTTTCAGATGAGGATCTTGGAGTGGAAGAAACCACTCATGCAGAGAAATTTCGTGCCAGATGGGCAGAAGGAGTGCATGTAGCTATACCACCACGTGAGAGGTGGGGCGACATGCATGAGTAATCCCAAGAGGAGATTTCTGGGTAGGATTCATGAGATGGTGTGGATTTCATGAATTGAACCTGGACAATGGGTATGTTGTGACGATAACATGATTGTGAGCTCCAATCTGGTGATCAAGTGACGATCTTCGGACGGAGGCGGCAGATCAGGTTAATGACAAGTGCAAGAGTGCATGGGTGCAAAGAGTCAACAGCGCAGTGGTTCCTGATGACATGTGCAGTTGGCCAAGCAGAAGTCGAAGACTTTGATGATAGATGCTAGATGCATCAAGATTGATTGAGTTGTTGGAGCCTATTGATTGAAGGAGGAGTTATGACGGATGTGGGTGCATAGCGCTTGAAAAGATTCTGACGAATGCATGAGTTGCATATTAGCATGAAAGACAATCCTTTCTTGTTGAGAGAGTGTTGAATATTGAAGCAGAAATAGTGAAGGAGGCATCTAGCGCTTCATTCTAATCCTAGTTGGAAAGTAGTCACACAAACTGGTGGGGGCCTGCAATTGATTTTGTCGCAAAGTCTATTTTTAGACTATGTCTATTTTTAGACATATGGATCATGTTCTATAAGTTGCGGGATGCTATTTATGGATGGTTGGTCAAATTGGAAAAATAGATGGATTTCTATTTTTAGACATATTGGGCAGAATCTATTTTTAGATTGCCAGTCTAAAAATAGATATGTCGAATATTATTAGCTCTTAATAATATTTGGACTCTAACATTATCTTATTCTCTTGGAGCACTTCAGTTAAGTGCACAGATGTGGCACAGGAGTTGACATAAGGAATTATGCTATTCCTGAGGGTTAAGTGGAGCTATTGCATGGACACTTCAGTTAGAACTCATGTGACAGAGTTTGGTGGAGTTGATTGAGAAGTTAGTGGAGTTGTATTCAGTTTAATTTAGTTAAACATAGTTGAGCTAGTTGTATCTAGTCTAACTGATTGATACACTAGTGTGAGTGGTGTGAATTAATTATTAATTAATTCACTAATTATAAACTCATTAATCAACTAAATAATACATCTGATTAACTTTAGTGCATTGTGAGTCGATGGGGCGATTAAAGATAGGTGAAAAGAACCGTGTATTCTCAGTTGTGACTATAAGTGATCCACATGGTTTGCATCAACACTTGGAAGATACCTATAAATACGTGTGGCAGAAATCACGGGAACCTTTAATTTCATCAAAGTACATTCTTCAACGGGGATTTCTAGCGATGGCGACTAAGAAGCGGCGTGTGAGTGCATGGGATTTGCAGATCGGACTGATTAGTATTGTACTTGAAGTGGAGATTATACTGAGAGCTTGTGAGGAGCTTTGTATGATGATTGTTACATGATCTCTATGACATAGATAATATACAGATAGTTGGGGGTTTTCAGCTTTAAGCTTTCCCATGAAATACTGTGTTCATATGTGTGATTGTTTATGGTTTTAATGTGTGCATGCGATTGTTTTTATTTCCGCATGTGATGATAAATGGTAGAAGAGATTCTGTATTGTGCATGAAGATAAAATAGTGTGTGATCAGGAGAATCTCGGTGGATAACATATCAGTTATTCAAATTTCTACAGATGGATGATGAGGAGATATTAGAGACCCTTTTTGAATTTTCTTCACAAGCTAGATGTTATGATGATCAAGAAATTTTCGAACAAGCATATGTCTCTTCTTCGCTTGAAGATAAAATATATCATAAATTTGACAGCCAAGTTATATCCCATGAAATTTGTGAAAATTTGCAGCAACTTTCCCAATATTTAGATGATAAAGAGGAACATAAATATGGTTAGTTAAAAGGCTCTTCACTTTGTTCATTTTCTGAACCTTTGAATGTTGAGGAACATGAAAATGGGCAAGAGCAAGGAAAATATTATGTGAAACATGTTTCTTTTCAACATGAGGAGGAGGTTGATTCCTTTAATATGCTTGAAGGCTATCATAAAGAAGCACTAATAGACAATAATCTACAACTTTTTGATCTACAAGATGCTGTCCCATAATGTCTTGTTGCAAATTTAAATGATCAAAAATATATGTTTGTGCATAATGCTATGATTGCTCCTATTGAATATTTTCAGGAACATTCAAAGTCCTGTCCTGAAAATGATGTTACAAATCAAGGTATGAAATAGGGACATATTGCAGTTGTAAATGAAGAAGATGTTTCTTTTTATGTTGGTCTTCAAAATGAGCTTATATTTCATGATTTTGAAGATCCTCTGGCCAATCATTTACAACCATCAAGAAAATTTCTTTTCACAACAGTTTTGGATCATGGGGGTTTTTTCAAATGGAAGTTTGAGTTGCCATCTTTCAGGTTTATCTTTCTTTCTGAAGAAAGTATGAGAAATTTTTTGTTGAATAGACATCTAATTGACTAGTTATATTGGCATTTTCATGTCGTTTGAATCCAAAATTTGATTTACAACTGTTAGAGTAGGTTTCCATGTACAAAAATAAGCTCATAGGAATGATCAAGTTTGGTTTTCAATTCTCAGTTTCATTATTATTTTGTACAGTTGTTGTTTTCAATTTGGAATTTTGTCTTCAGTTAGAGAGCAAGTTACAAGTCAACATTGCATGGGTGAAGGAAAGTATGTCAAAGCTTCAGGAGCAGTCCAAATGGTCAGGCACTGGAACTACATATATGAGGTTATTTTCTACCCCGCAGGGGGGACATCATCCCCATTGGAGCCACTTTTATCCTTGATAACAACTAGGTTTGTCTAGGTTTGTCTTAGGTAAGTTAGGTTGGGTCATTAGGGTGAAATAAGGTCATGAAGTTCAAGTTTCAAAAATGTACATATGTGGGGGTCTTAAAGGTCATAATTAAGGTGATAGGTGTCAATGTAAAATAAAAATCCCAAAAATATTTCGTGCATAAGTGAAATTGGCCATTTCATGTAAATTTGGCACTTCTACACAAGTTCGTATCGAAATCAGTGTAAAACAGTCAGAATTCACTACAAACTTGCCTGAAAACTCTGTTTTTACAACAAGCTAAAGTTTTGGTATTTTTGAATCATTTAATATATTTTAGAGAAACGATGAGTCATCAAAAGAATTTAGGAGTGTCATTGGGATGCCTGTTGATGACGATCACTTAGCAAAAGGATGACATGGCTGCCAACACACCGTTTTTTCCACCTCACCAATACACAACTCATATTCAAATTCGAAATATCAGGACCTGAAATCTAGCATGACAGTTTGCCACCTGATCATGGTTGTTTCCACCTAAACAAAATTTTTTTGGTTCAATGGAGATGATGCGAGAAGAATTGAAGAAAAAGGGTTTTAAAAATGATTGTAATGGATGACCCTACTACCCCTTAAAATATGGTAAGACATATTTTTGGAAAATTTTGTCTTAGGATACTCTATCAAATCAGTTACATAGCTGTGAACATGTTTTTTGGAGGTAAAGAGCGAAAATTGCAAAATATGGAAAAGTTAGGCAAGTTCGTAGCAAGCTCCACGCTTAAAGGTGAGTTTTCACTACGAACTCGTTGTAGAATGTTTTGAGGTAAAATTTCCAAAAGATATGATGAAAGGGTTGAATAAAAACATGTGTTTACCTTGTTTTACCTAATTAAGACCCTCCAACAGGTAGCAAAGTCATAAAAAGTGCAGAAGGTGGTGAAATGAAAACACTACGAAAACTACGCTATGAACTTTCCTGAACTTTCCTGTACTTGACTGTTTTAACGATTAACTTCAAATTCAATTTCTAACCAAATGAAAAATCATTTTTGGAAATCTGAAGGAGGTTTTTCTTCAACACAATCCCATCTACAAAAAACTCTCTTAGGTTTTGAAAAGCCTTCAGGGTTTGAAAATTATGCACTCATCTTTGATGCCTATTTTTTAGAATTTTCACTATCCAAATTTGTGTAAAAATGTTAAAAATTCGACTTGGAAGAGGTCCATCTCAGTATCCACGTGGCATAATGACACATCAGCAGTCAAGTACACCAAAAAAATTAGTTGGTTGCATTTGATAAGGGTTATTAAAGGGATTTGTTGAACTATTTAATGAAAGAAGAGTCCTTTTTGTATTCAAACTCTGCCAAACATAAAATATCCTTAGGAAGTCTCCAAGTGATGTAATCCTATTTGAAATAGGTCTCTGAGATAGGAATTCGAAGCTAGCAAGTTGGAAAACCATTTTTATGAGTCCTCACTCTATAAAAGAGAGGATTTTTAGAGTTATAAGATGTTGATTGATGTTATGACCGATGCTGCTATTGTAATATTTTCACTACTCAGTTAATATATAGTTGCAGAAAAAAATTTGTTCAGACCCGAGATTCTTTGTGAGTTATTATGTATTTTTGTCCTTTATCTTTTTAATCTTATCTCATCTTGCTCATACATAATCACTTGGAATTCATAGATAGTTATGCTCCAACTTCCTTTATGTATCTAGTTTTCCATCCGAATTGTTTTATAAGAACCCATATGCCTCAACTTCCATGAATGATATATTTATGTAATTGAATTTCATAATGACTCCATGCTCAATGGTATCCATCACACATCTTTCACCTGCAAAAAACCATCCAAAATACATATGAGATTTATTCATCTTATTTTTGAAGCTTCATTATTGAATATGATATATTTTCTTGAGAGAGCCCTCTCTGGTTGGAAGGGATAACTTCCAACCCTAAGTGGTTTGAAACAGTTACACTAAATTGACTGTTGAGAAGGTCATTTAGTCTCAGTTTAGTGATAACATTGTCATAAATTTACGAGATTCCCAAAAAAATACCACATGTCTAATGGCACTACATCAAGTCTACCTCATCAATGAAGTTTGCAGTAATGGCGAATTTCAGTTTGCATTTTCTAGTTACTTGAAACTTTTCATTTTCATACACCCAACCTAAAGGATAAGGTTTATGATGAGGAATGGTTTCCAAGTTCAATTTCTTGAAAATGTTTTTAGAAATGAGTTTTTGTTGTGAACCACTATCAAATAGAGTGTCAATTTTTTTTATGTTTTGAAATAAATTTAATATTTAAAATATCTATTCTTTCTTTTTAATTTTGAGTTTCATTGAGGCTATTTGGAGAACTAGTACTAGAAATGGATTCCTTACCTTTCAATCCCATGGCTGTAATCTTTGTTTCATTTTTCGAATCGGATCCTAAATCATGTTGTGTAGTTGCAACTATCTTTTGCTTTCCTTTGTTGTTAAAATTTTTGGGTCTCATCTCAGGATGAACTTTCCAACAATGGTCTTCATCGTGGCCTTCCTTTGAACAATGTTTGCATGCTAATTTTTCTCCCTCTTTCTTGATGGAAGCATTTTTCTTCCTTTTTCCTTTGAATTTACCATTTCCTTTGTCTCCACCCTTAAATGGATTTTTGCTGCCCTCTTGTGGAACATTTTCCCCTCTTACTTCTAGATGTGTTTCCGGTACACAAACCTCATCTAAATTTGTAGGGTTAAACATGAGAATAATATGTCTCAAATATCTATGTAAACCTCCAATGTATTTGAGTAAAGTGTCTTGAGAGGATAAATATACACCCAATATCAATGCTCTCCTTCTAAACTCTTGGGCATAACGTTTCACACTTTGACCCTTTAATTGCCTAAAGTTTTTCCAATCCATGATAGTTTTTTGCATGTATGCGAAAGGATAAAACCCTCTTCTTAATGCAACCATAAAATAATTCCGAGAAGCTATGATCTTACGTTTTTTGTTGATGTCCTCTTGTGTTTTGGGTTCCCACCAAATGAGTGTTTCACTTTCCAACTTTAATGAATCAAGATGAATCTTGGTCTCATCATCTTTGATCCTTTATATCCTGAAATACACTTCAAGCGGATGGACCCAATTATCTAATTTCTCAGCATTTACCTCTCCATTATACATAGGAAATTCAAACTTTATGTCAAGTTTCAAAAATGAATTTTTACCATGTCCCTTTGGAGAATGTGAAGGTGTTTGTGAAGGGGTTGATGTAGAAGATGATGATGGTGAATATGAGGGTGAGGAGAAAGGTGGATTTAGAGGTGTTTTTATCACCATTACCTCCATTCCATTTTGGAGGCTTGTCTCCATTTCCTCCATCTCCCTTTAGAGGATTTGAGATTTCACCTTGAAACCTTGAATTCCTCTCTTCATAGATAACTTTCACCATCTCAGTCATGTCAAAGAATGCTTTCCTAAAATCATTATAATCTTTAGTCATATTTTAGGGCTCTCCTTGATGTGACATGACTAGTGAGGCTTTTGGTGAAACTTGTGGTGGAGATTGTGACAAATTTGCTCTCCTTGAACTCGCTTTAGGACTTTCTCCAATAAGTTTTCCTTCTCCTCTTTTGAGCTTTAACCTTGCAAGAATAAAAAACACTTGCAAAAAATTAAACCCTCAAAACAACCAAAGAACTAATACCAAATTGATATGTATACGTAAACTTGAAGGTTTATGATAAAAGTTTGCAAGTGAAATTTTAGGCTTTTTATGCAATTTAACAATTTACAATAGCTCATTAATCAAGTGATTAAACTTAGTTTTTTAGAAAATAACAAAGATAACAATACCATAACAACAAACACAAGACAACAAATGATGAAGGAGTTCACCCCTTCTAGGCTACATCTCCTGGTCCAACTTCCAATGTTGGGCCTCTTTCATTATGCTCAAAAATGTGTTTACATAAACTTGTAGTACTCAGAATGTAAAAATACTGTCTCCAATGGCTCCAAAACAGTAAAAAGCCCCTAGTTGAGGTCTTTCTACACTTAAAAAGGTAAAAAAATGACTGAGTTATTTTCCACATAAATTTTCCTGCTTACTGTCCTCCAATTCATAGCCACTTGCAATCCATCCTACAATTTTTGACTTTTTCGGCCACATGGAGCGAAAAATTATTGCCCCTACACCGACAAGATTTGCACATGGTTCGGGTGAAAATTGTCGAACCATTTAATTTTCGAGTACCCCCATGATCTGATCATAATGGGCTAAGTGGCATAATCTATGTCGTCGATCTCGATTGGTTTAAACGAAACCCGCCATTTATCAAACCCACCTCCGAATTGTGGTATTTGTAGTAGAACTGTAGTTGTAACTGTGGTTGTGGTTCAAATTAATGCACCATAATTTAAAACAAACCCTGCTCCGACCAAGGTTCAAGGATGGTAAGGTTAATACCCGCCGAAGGTTTGAACTGCGCCAACAATTGTGGTATGGTTACCTTGAATCGTGGTTTGTGCCGTTGATTTGAACCATATTTGAACTATGGTATGGTGTTGTGTTAATGTCGTGGTTCCCACTAGAGTTAAGTCCTCGTTCCAAATATCGTTTAACCAATGGTTGGTTTTATAACATATGGTTCGGGGTCCGAGTTAACCTTGTGCCCCTAGCCGCTTGACCTGCAGTCTCATGGGTTGGGTGGACTAGGGGCCAAGGTTAACCCCGACCCCGACCCCCACTGAACATTAAACTAAACTTTAAATAGAACTCGACTCCCATAGTTAATAAGAAACAATTGTGGCGTGGTGGTGCAGCGCCACACTGCCACTCCCGAGCTCTATGATTTAATTCCTGTGGAGGCCTTGTCTGACCATATACCAACATTTAACACCAACAACAGGAGGCCACGCGATGACCACCCATTGGTCCACGTGGCCTCTTCTAATTCAACCACCTCAACGAACCTTCAACCAATGAAATTGCACCAACCACGACCAATAATAAAAGGAAACTGGTCAACACACCATTGGCCAATAGAAATACAGTCAACTTCCCAATAAAATGCGTAGTCAACGTACAGACTATTGACTAGGCTACCTGCAACTCAAATTTTAAAATTTTAGCTGTTTGACATATCAATCAGAACATGATATGGGGAGCATACAATAACGGTATTGAGTGAAACGAGTTGTGTTGGATCCAGGGAGACAAGATATTCGTTTTGGAACTGATTTCGAGACGTTTCGATCACTTTGAATTTTGAGCATTTTATTGATCCAATGGATCTTTTTTTCATAACATAGGATTGGAACTATTCAATAAGTGTTCTGATGTTCACTGGGACCATACAAGAATAAGCAATAAATTCAAAGGGAGCAAGGTTGGAGTCATCAATCCTACATTGTAGTGGGGGAAGTGATTTTTCTTTTATACACTTTGCCTTTGTGAATTACTTGCCAATATAGTTAAGAAAAAACTCAAAAAATTAATTATTTACAAAATCAATAGAAAACAATTAATACTTAGAAATAAAAAGTGAAGGTATGAGCCCTCACGTGCACCTACACTCTAATGAAAAGACACTATAAAATCATGAAGAAAGTGCGAGTGGAAGGATGCAAGTAAGCTCAAATTGAGCCCCTTACGCACATCTCTCTTACTAATATGGAATAGATATTTCTTCCCTTGAATTTTAAGTTGAAGAAGTCAATGGGAACTTGTACCACCATTTAAAAAAGGAATAATGAGATAATAATAGTAATAAAGTGATAGGAGGCATTATGGAATGTAAATTGCTTTTAAAATAGAATATCTCTCATGCTAATATCAAAATGCCAAGACAAATGAAAAGGGAAGGTCCTATCACGTAATAGAGTTAATGAAAATTGAACATCTATACATGTGAAATCCCAAGATTCATACAAAAAATTTTATCACCTGAATCAACTCTTGATATTTCTAAAATTAACACATTATAACACTTTTATTTTCCTTTTTCACTCCCTCCATCATATTAAAAAAGATAAAAATCATAGCATGTAACTAATCAAATTGATGTATGAAATATTGGAATAATCATTTGGTCATATCATCATCAAGACCCCACATGCCATGAATTATTATAAATATAAATATGTATACAAAATGTGAGGCATGTCCATTTGTTAAAAAAAAAGAAGTAAAGTCACCAGGGAAGTCCAAAACAATCCACTTAAAGACCCAATATGAAAACAATGATTACAGTCACAGTAATGGGCCTTGATTTAGACGAGCAAGGACATTGGGTACTTGAAGTAGACTACACAAGACTAGATTCTTTTGGGTGCATATCCTTAAATGAAATTACCGTCCTCCTACTTATTTTGGATTATGGAATAGTGAAAGAAACATGACTATGGTGGTGTGAATTAATAATGTGATCCTCAGTGGGATATAACAAAATATTTCACAATAACCAATGATACAATAGGACATTGTGAGGATCCCTAAGAAGGTATATAGGGAACTTGTATGTTCATCAATTTTTTTCTTGTAATTTGAAATAATCAAGTTAAGAGTAGGGAACTATACATCCTTGGTAAGTGAGGGGAAGTATTGGAACTTGATCCAGAGGATACATTGTTGGAGGCATTAGGAGTGACATGATACAAGTTTGTATTCCCCCATCCATATTCATTAGTGGAAAGTGGAGTGGGCTATGGATTCCAACCATCATGGGTAAGTGGGATGACCAAGTTACTCTCTTATATATTTGGGTGGCATTACAAATAAGGTGGAGAAAACAACAAGGGTGGTTGGGTAAGTTTATCTCTGAAGTACAAATTTCTATATTTGGGCTAATATGATTATTTTCCTCATGCAACCTCTCCTTATGTCATCTTTGGCCTGGTTGCTCTATTCCTTTCTGGAGCCATAAAAACCATGAATCCATACACTTATCTAGTAAATCAAGTGAACTACTCAAGCAATCATAGATTAAATGAATTATGTTTGAATTAAAATAGTGAATATGTATAATACATTAACTCCATATCTATTTTATTTTGTTAGAGAAATAATAAAGTAATGGGGATTACATGCTGGCAAGCAAGGAAATCAATGGTGTATGCAATGAAGTAGGAAAGGTCATCAACTCTATATGTAAACAGTAAACAATGAACAATATCAAATTAAATATAAGATTTAAACCATTTGCATTGTTAAATAAAGTTTTCATGATGACTTAATTCTCATAAGACATGAAATAACACACACCCACTCATCCACCCATCCACACACACATATATATAATTGAGCTCTATCTAACACAAAGGTGAACAATGAGGAATGTGAGATTAGAGATGAGGTTTAAACCATTTGCATTTTCATATAAAGATATCTTATTTTTCATAAGACATGAAAAATAAATTTGAGATTTATCTAACACAAAGGTATTACACATACTCAAATTATTAACAACATGATAATGACATAATGTGTATGAAAAATGTTAAATTCATATAAAGGATCAACTTAAACTTTTGCACAATAGTTTCCAAAATATGTAAACAATAGATAATATGAAGTGTATTGCATGACTTTGCATGGAAAATAGAGCTTGGCATAAAAGTTTCCACGACGTACAAGGTAAGGACAAAAGATGGAAAAAATTAAACATGCCACAAAAAATTACTCACACTTTCACTATAACGTTCTCCCTACACATGCGTGTGCGCACACATCCAAACACACATGATCAAATGAAAATGGAGGTGTTTCAATTACAAACACTAGGCAAGTCCAAATTTTTGAATGTGTTGAGCTATGTTTAAAATTTTAGATGAATATGAATAATAAACCAAAGAAACTTTGACCCAAACTCATAATATCCATTGCGAGAGTGATCTAGAGCCATTTAAACCAAAATAAGTGACAAAAAAATATGAATTAGGTAGTGGGTTTGTGGCTTTATCCCATTTTTGTAAATGAGGTCAAGGTGGATGAATGGAGGTAAACCCAATTCAAATGAAACTATAGTAAGTGGCCTAACATTGTTCTTGTTTTATTAGAATTGCATTAGAGAAATTTTGAAATCTAAAATGGGCCTCCTAAGGAATATTATAAAATAATAGTGGAAATAATAAAATAAGATTATATTACATCATCAAATTTTAGAGGGAAAAAAGGAAAAACTGATGTAAAGTTACTTATGTCAAATTCATGTAGGAGCCATGTAGCTTATAAACTCCACCAATTTTCCTTGAGCAAGGCTCCAACAAGAGAAAACAACAAGTTTCTAGTGATGGTATTTCTAAAAGGGTTAGTCAACAATATATACATGTTCAAATTAGTTACATAAGGACGAAATTGTGGGAGCAATGTAGATCACTAGAGCCATAAATTAGGTGACCATACAAAATCAAATGAGAATGTGAACAACACTACATGGCTGAATAGGTCATTGAGAGATGACGTAAACTAATGGTCATCAAATATGGATCAACCATAACTAAAATGAATTCCCTCACCATCACATTGAATGCAACATGGAGTATGTAGAGACCAAGTGTTGGGCAGATGATCTAGTGTTAAGATTTGCCGCAATTCCAAAGATCAATATGCACTAATGATCGCAAATATTCACTTTAAATGCATATACCAGATACCATATGAAAGCCATATAAAACCAACAAACCATATAATATGTGCTACCTAAACATCCAACCACAATATACATCAACCATAATGTTTCTAGATGTTAATATTGTATGCTCTATACATTGTTACCATATTGTGGATGCATGTTATGTTGGGTATTTACCATTGTTAAACCATCATTTGAAGGAGTGAATGGTATATTCTAATTGTCTTCCAATGTTGCACATAACATATTACACCTAGATTTTGATTTTGTATAGAAACTCAAGATTACTTTGTATGTCCAAGGAGCTCTTAGACATGTGCTTGAATGAAGGCCATATGGACCAACCATTTCAAATATACCTTGTTTCATATCTCACACATAATAACAAATAAACAAAAACAATGAGTGTGTTAGATCAATTAGTTCAAATGAGTGGTATGTTCTAGGTGTTTTACAATGTTGCAACACATCATCTTATGCCTAGATTTTGTTTTTGTCTAGAAAATCAAGATTTAAAGGTATGTTCAAGGAGCTTTCAAACATGTTCTTGAATGAAATCCATAAGTGTTAGCACACATAAAAAAGTAGATAATTTAAATGATACACATATAAATACAATTGAGTGACCCTTGGTTTAATCTTCCAATTGATCTCTTGAACTCCTGATGGTAGTTCATATTCCTTCACACCAACCTTAATGAATTCAAGTGTCCAACAATTCCCACCTTAATCCAAAGGGGTGTGTGAGTCAAAAAGAGATCTGCAATATGAAGGTGGATAAAAACCAATGGCTAGATGTGCTCCTTGAATATGATGGTTTAAGGAAGGCCACAAACAAAATAAGTAGCATAAGCCAAATTATTCTATTGGTGGTGGTTTAACGAAGACCACCAACTTTGGAACTTGGCGCAAGTAGTTCTTGGAACAATTCCAAATCTAGTTAGAAGCTAATGTCTTCTGCTAAATGGAAGTTTTCTCTAATGGTGGTTTAAATATGACCATAAACTAATGAGATGGTGGTTTGAAGATCACCACAAACTATAATCTAGCAAAAGTAGCAAGTATTATAATAAGTGGCGAATTAAGGAGGACCAAAAACCAAATAACGTTCATGGAACATGAGTCTGTCTCTGGATACATCTTTGAATCTATGACTCTAGGCTCTAGTTTAGGATGTGGCTTAGGCTTGTTTGATATGACTTTGAAACTAGTAGCCGAATATTAGTTCTCCCTTGTCAAATACAAGGTGAGAAGATGAAAATATACCCATTGCAAAATGTGTTAATACTCAAGAATGAATTCCCAATATATCTTCTTGGATGTTGAAGACCATTACCAAGAAGCGATCCATCCAAGTTGAATCTTTACACTTGCAGGGTTCTTGTGATTGAAACATCTACCTACATGATGAGTATGTTTTCCAAAATGCTCACAAGGGTCAAGATCAAAATATTGATTTTTCATGTGGCGAACTCCATGATAGTTTTGGAATTTGGGAATCTATGTAAATGTGGAGCAAGTGACCTTTCTTGAAGAAGCCCAACACTTTGAATCAATATTGGTTTATAGTAGTCTAAAATGTGAAAGGTCTTTTCCTTTTCATATCCAAATTTAGTTTTATGCTTGTGTTGGCATTATGGCTAATGTGTTGTCCTTGATGGCAACCTACTTTATAAAGTTGTCAACAATATGATAACATGATGATTACGGAACTCATGCAGATTGGTACAAATGGTACATGTAGGGAAATAGAAGTTCACAGACAAATGGATATTAAAGGTAAAATTTGAGAAGGTATACAAAAATCTTATGCAAAATGGTCACATACATAGGCATGTTATGTAAGTGAAAGTCGCGTACATAATCTGAACCATGATATTTTGGATACTAGGGGTCATCTCCATGGTATTTTCCCTTAATAATTGGAGGGACAACTATTATTTTATCCCGTCAAAGAATACTAATGAAATTACCAAGGGATTTACACAAGGTATTGACCAAGGATTAAAATATATAAGGAATTGGAGATCAAGAACATAGTTACTGATCAAACGAGAAAATTACTAAGTACCCATTTTTTAAGATAGCAAAAAAATCACCTGATTTTGAAAAGTGTTTATTTAGAATAAACATTTTTTTTGGTGCATATTTTTTTCACTTTAAATTTTCTTATGTATCAAGTATGAATATTTTTTTTAAATGTTAGTGATTTTCTTGCTGATTTTGAAAAGCATTGATGCAACAACAACCCCCTTTTTTTAGAGGGCTTATTTTTAACACTTTAAATTTTCTAATGTATTAAGTGTGAATAATATTTTTAAATGTTGATTATCTTACCATTTTTCAAGTTGTTTTATTCATCTTCTTGTTTTTCGTCTTAAGATGTTTAATTTTTAAGGGTTTTTCAAACATGTGTTTTTTGTTTTTCTTTGCAATGTTTTTTATAACAAAAAATTTAATTTGTTTTGCAAAGTTTGAAACAATAAATAAAATTTAATATACTAAGGTTATGATTTTTTATATATTTATATGTCATTAATTAATACTTCAATATACATCAAATAATTGTTGCTAAAAATAACAATTTTAAACACTTGACAAAAAATACACAATTTATTAAAAAAATATGCATTTTGGTATCTTTTCGCTAAAAACCACATGTTAAATAGAAGATTTTTATAAAAAAATTAAATAAAAAAGTTCAAAAAATAACAAATTTTATGAATTTTACAGGATGATATTTAAGTTTTGTTTTTTGTTTTTTTTTAAATGATTCAACCCAGATTTAAAGTAAAAATAACCAAAAATAATGTTAAAAATAAATAAATCATACATTAAAAAAACCAATAAATTAAAAAGAAATCGATAAAAATAAAAATTAGAAACATTAAAAAAAAACAAACAATTAAATTCCAAAAAAATTCAAAAAAACTAAAGAAAAGAAAACTTCAAAACGATTTAAAAAAAAACCATTAAAAATAAATAAATTGAAAAAAAACAAATTAAAAACATAAAAAAATAATAATTAAAAAAAAATGTAAATTTTTTTTAAAGAAATAAAAACATAATAAAAAATAATTTTAAGAAAACATAAAAAATTAAAGAAATAAAAAACATATTAAAAAAAAATTACAAATTAAAAAAAAAATAAAAATATATATATATATATATATATATATATATATATATATATATAAAATAAAAAATAATTAAAAAAACAAAAAAAACATTAAAGAAAAAAAATTATAAAAAAAAAAAAAAAATCGAAACTGGGGCGACCCTAGGGCCTACACAGAGAAAAAACAAAAAAAAACATTAAAGAAAAAAAATTATAAAAAAAGAAAAAAAATCGAAACTGGGGCGACCCTAGGGCCTAGACAGACGGAGAGCATACACGTAGCTCCTTGCTTGCCCAGGTTTCCAGAACCGATTTCATTTTTTTTTATAAATTTAATTTTCTTAAATGTTTATTTATTTTAATTATTATTTTTATTATATATATGTTTTTTTTTAATTATTGTTTTTAATAGGTTTAATTTTTTTTGATATGTTATTTATTTAGTTTTTTTTAATATAATTGTAATTTTAAATTTTTAATGTTATGTGTGTGTTTAAAAGTGCATATTCTATTTTTTTAATATTTGTTTTTAACGAAGTTTAAAATGTCATCAGTTTTGAATATAAAATTTCTAAAAATTTCATAAAATTTGTTATTTTTTCAACTTTTTTATTTAATTTTTTCATTAATTTTTTTTTATTTAACATGTCGTTTTTAGTGGCCCCAAGGTTTCAATTTTTTTTATAAATGTTTTATTATTATTATTATTATCTTTTTTAATTGTTATTTTTAATGTTTTTTTTAAATAATATTTAATTTAAATATCATTTTTGGGATTCCACTGCCTTACGTAAGTCATTCATCTATGACCATTTCCATGAGAGGTAGTCGTAACTGATTTACTTAACGCAGTTGAATCAAAAAATGATATCTAATATAATGCACACCCGAAACCCCTCATACTTAAATATTTAATTTGTTTTTTATAATGTTTTTAATTAATTTATTTTTTGGAATCTAAGCTTCTGTGATCCATAATATAAATTAGTAGAAATTCTTTCGGTAATAATCGCATGCAAAAGAACGTGGTCGACGCGTTTCGAACCAACCAGTGTGATTCATCATCATAGTCCTGATGATGAACCACACTGGTTGGTTCGAAACACGTCGACCACGTTCTTTTGCATGCGATTATTACCGAAAGAATTTCTACTAATTTAATTTATTTTTATTTTATTGTTTTTCTTTCAAATATATATATATATATATATATATTTTTTTGTTTTTAAATTATTTCTTTGTAAGTTTAAGTTTTTTTTTAGATTGTGTTTTTTTAATGTTTTTTTGTTTTTTGTTTTTAAATTTATCTTAACTATTATTTATTTAGTATACTCACATGGTATTACTAATTGAGTTTTGCCTTTGACTACTCATTAATTTGCTTTTGACCAAAAATTTCTACCGTTTATCCATAGTTCTTATTCATAGTTTAACATTAGGAATTCAATTTTTGTTATTTTTTATTATTATTTAAATTTATTTATTTGTAAGGTGATTGGTTGAAGTTTTATTATTTGTTTAGTAACTTCCATTTCTATTAGATACTAATTTTTTGTTTTTAGTTTTATTTATTTTTTATTAAACTTTTTTATTTTGATTTTTTTTCCTTTTTCTATTATTTCCATTTTGATGAATTATAGTTTTTTCTCCATATTTTCAATTTAAGATGACTTATTATTATATTAACAACATATTTTAATAAATTTAATTATAAAAAATTATATATATTAATAAAAAATAAACGTGTAGTCTAAGAAACCCACAAAAAAACCCATAAATTCTGGCATAATTTTTTGAAAATATGGGTTACTGGTGTCAAACTTCAGGATTTTGGGTGCCCCACGGGTTTTTGATAGTGCTGAATCCATTTCCACCATACAAAAACGATTCAAACTCTCAAACTACCAGGTTTTTGAATTTTTTTTTCACTCAATACCGGCAAGAAGCTGTCGTCCGGGCTATTTTGTTGCGTTGGTAGACAACTCCAAAAATAAAACACATAAATATTTATAAAAAAAAACATATATATTAAATTGTATATATACTAATATAAATAATATTAGTTAATCATATTTCTTAGTTTTTGGTGAATAAATTATTTTATGAGTTTTACTTTTGTGATGAAATATTTATATCTTTATTGTTTTTGGTTTAATTAAGATGTATTTAAACTAAGCCTCAGGTACTAGCTACTATGTGGCCCTTGTTTTTTATGGTTTTTTTTGTCATTTTTAAAAATTCTTTTCCTAAATTATATATTTTAGTTTAGTTTATTTGTTTATATCCGAATTCATACGTCTTGATCCATCACATGAACAATTGGAAATATTTCGGTAGAAATCGTATTGGAAGTGAATTGTTGATGCCTTTCGAACCCTCCAGTGTGGTTCATCGTCAGGACAAGATGAAGAATCAAATCTTGAAATCAAGTTAAAGAGATGAAGATGAATTTTTTTACTCATTATAATATAACAATTAGATTTTACTAAATAAATATTATAATATTTTAATATAAGAAAATAATTATTAGAATATAGTTGTTAAGATTCACTTAAGGAAATTGTTGACACCTAATCCTAAGGGATTGGGTGAGATTGTATATTATTGTAAAATAGTAAATAAGGAAGGCCAAGAGACATTGGGAAATGAATGCTAATAGTCTCACCTCCATGTATAAGTACATACACAACCTACATCTAATTCATATTCATTTTTGCGGAGTTACCTCTTGGCTTGACATGGTATCAAAACCAGCTATATTTCTGGCATCCCTGCCCTTGTAACTCCATCCTGGCAGACCTACCTCTCTGCCTCTCTACCAACACCTGGCATAACTTCTCCTTCTCTATCTTCTCTATCCTACAGTACGCTGCCCATTACTCCTCATCAAATTTTGCAAATTCTCCACAACATATATCAATTTTTATTACAGGAAATTGTGTGCAGGTCTCTGCTCAACACCATGCTTCCTCCCTCACATTGAATCACTCTTCTCCTCACAACGCTCACTCACCTACGAATCCTCACGCTCGGTTTCCACTTGCAGTCTCCTGTTCAACTACTGCTCACAGCCTCTTGCTCGGCTAACGCTCACAGCTTCCGGCTCCTCCCACTCCCGCAGACTCCCTTTTGTGTAGGTAAATCCTCTCTGTGGACAAAGATGATCCCTCTAGCCCTAGAGTGGGTCTAGCAACAAGGGAACAAGCTAATGTGTAGCTTCCTAGTTAACAAACGAAATAGGTTGGGATAGATTGTCCTACCTGGAGTCCAACACGATTGTCGCAGTTGTAGCAGTGGCAGCCTCTTGATCTCTGTCCCGATAGGTAGCGTTCCTTCAGCAATGGTACTCGGATACCTGCACAAAGATCAAAAGACAAGAGCAACATACAATACAATAATTGCATTCATAACTAGCTAATCAGTCAAGGAAGATTAAACATATTGAGTAAAAAAACCATATTAACACAAGATGGGAACTAGAAATTAGTCATGTAAATATAAATAGAAAGAAAGAGATTACAACCGGAGCCTTAACATCGCAGCCTCCTTCAACAGGTTCAGTCGAAGCACGTCTCAAAGGATCGTCGGGGAATTGGGACGAGGCGAGGACACAAGCCTAAGCTATCTCTCGACAAAGGTCTCTTTCTGCTCTATCTCACCAGCAAGATGTTCAACAATTCTCCTCAGCTATTCAGCTATAATCGTTCAACTAGTGTATCAATGGGTGATAGCTTTATTTATAGAGGGAGAGGAGGAGGTTGGGATCCCTACAATGGTGAAAGGGGGGCCTTATCCTTTGGGAGGTTCCCCCAAAAGGTGGAAACAAGAGGCCAAAGGAGGGTGGTCATGGTTATTCAGTCGAACCACCCAGGCTGACTCGCCCATGAAGTTGTTAACATGGAAACTTCACCTCTATTTTTAAAAAACATTCCAAAAATAGCTTGGCGCAGGTAGCTCACTGGGACATAGCACCAATGGGCACGGAGCCCAGTATTAATCTTCATCATTGGCGCGAGGGCATAACGGTCTACCAGCGCCAACCCAAAAACATGTGTTTCTGATGGTTTGCTTAAGGAATTGTCAATAGAAGGAATGTTGTCCTCATGGCAAGGGATGCAATGATGGTCTTTGCAAGGCATGACACTTCTTATTAGTCATAGAAATTGTCCTCCAATGTGCGGGATGGGGATTGCAGGGACGGTGAAAAAATGTTGTGTAACAGATGCCCCCTAAAGCATGAGTTCTGAGAGAGAGGGGGGTGAAATGCTTTATGAGAATGCGTTTGAACAAAAAACTATTGTCGGAAGACCTGCAAGTACAAATACAACTGATATCTCTGATACATGAACATGTGGTAAGGGCACAACCATCCATAATAGAGTATATAAAAATTGAGATCCGAGGTATGGACTGTTTCGGGGAAAATCACCCTAGAGGTTTGTTGGGTCAAAACCTCCACAGAGCAGGGCATGCCATTCAGAAGGACTCACACACAACCATACTTGAATGAAAAAAACTAGAAAACAACGATAGCAGGACTCACCCGTAGTCCTACATTTGATGTAGATCCCGCGGGGTTCAAACCCCCAGCAACCTTCCTTCCTCCTTCAACCTGCAAAACAAGAAAGAACGTGCACAGAAACCTAGTTGTACAGCATATAATTCTCCTAAACGTTAGTGTAATCAATGTGAAATATGATATAAACGATAATAACTGCTTAATAATCAATCTTTCCACATATACAAATAGATACTAACACAGAAGTTCAGGAACAAGACGGTTCTTCATTATTATGAATAGCATGTACAGAAATAAAGAGTGGAGAGATCACCTGAATCCTTCCACGATTTTCGAGTAGACCGTCGTCCAGATTCGTCTCGCCCTTGCCTCACGAAGAAACTTTCAAGACTTGTGCACTCGAGATGGCATATAAGTGGATGAACATCTCTAGGAAACAAGGGTTTCCTGTATAAATCTTGGAAAGTGCAGGAGGCATGGGGAATCAGACTTGAACTGGGATTCCAATAGAGTATAATGTCTATAAAATTTCTCTCTCCCTTAGGCCATGCACATGAGGGGCTTTTATACTCCCTCAAAGTAGTTTCAGTCAGTTGGAAACAGTTGGCCACGTACTGGGGTGGTTGAACTACTAGAGTAACCATCAACCCAGTCCGAAAATAGGGAATTTATATATATTTTTAATGGTTTTAATGGCATACGCAGAAAAGTACATGTGGACTCGCGTATACACGCAGAAAAGTCTGGGCATAACCGTGTATGGGAATTTTAACACTGTTTTTTAGTGAATTTGTTCAAGTCTGTAGGAATGGGTGCCCAAAGCCATAAAAGCAATCATGAATCATATGAAGGTGAAAAATGATGCTATAACATGGACGCAGCCATCCAGCAGTAAGGATTAACAAATAGACTCAGGTATGGTTGCAGCCATCCAATCAAAAGAGTCATGCAATAAGTCATGATAAACCACAATATCCCACAGCCTGGATCTTATCAGACAAAAGCCAGGGTCTTGCGCTCCATCTTGACCCAAACAAGTACAAATTCAAGCATGCGAATACGTGAGCTGAAGTCGAACATGCAAGAAAATCACCTGATTACCAGCCAATGATGAAAGTTGTTAATAGGCACGACATAAACCATCAATAATTGCAATGGATCTCAAGGTACAATAGGGACAATCCACGAAATGTGAACAGTGATCTGGCGTCGAACACCTGCAGAATCACTCGATCGAAGGCCAATGATGTGGACCTATCGTCAAATGCGAAGAACCTGCCATTGAGGCATGCAAGCTCCAAGGTACCGAAAGGGAGTCTCTAGATCAACTTCCTGGATAATGAGATGAAGTCGACATGAAGTGACCCAGTCGAAGGAGGGCCATAATGTTTCCCACATCATCAACACGAGACAAAGGAACATGATGATAGTGGATCATGACCAAATAGAGGATCAGAGGGAGGTTGAAAATTGCAAAGGCAAACTTCTCTTGAACATATCAGCAACATGACTTTGGATTTGGAAGTATTTGACATCAAGGGATCTGAGGTCATGATGACATGGAAAAGAGTAGATGAGAGGCCAAAACAGATTACCCAAACCCATGGAGGCAAAAATGATGAAATGAGATGTCCCCACCCGACACAGATGCAGATGAGTGCCATGTTCAAGAGCGACATACTGCTGACACAACTAAAAACTGGTTCCATTTCCCCCCACCATTTGTGGCGAGTACCCCAATTATTTTTGAAAAACAAGCTTGAAGGGGATATCATATGCTTGTGATATAATTCTGTCCTTCAGACAAATCCATCCTAGTACATTTTACGAGCCCTAAGAAGGAGTAACTCGGGTAACGTCATGGTGACGATTTCCAATGTCATTTAGTTTTAACGATTCTGAAAAAGGAAGAACTCAACATATTTTCATTTTAGAGAGTTTGAAAAGAAGCGGAAAAGAAAACTCCAATAGGTCCCTTTTCGTAGGTATTCCCATAGATTTGAAAAGGTAAAAAAATATATCTGAGAGAGCCTCTTAGTCGCGATAGGCTAAGGTATTCCTTTTTCGTAAATAATCTATCCCAGCCCAAAAAAGGGGTAAACGTATACTGGGTAGATATCGTTTCACATCCATTTAATGAGTTCAAAATGACAAGAGTCTCGGCAATATTTTCATGTTTAGAGAGTCATAAAAGAGCTGAAAGTTGACTCCTCCTTGAGGAATGAGTGGTATTAAGGGTAGAAACTGGTTCCGGTGATGGTGGAACTGCTCAAAACAATTAAAGGTCAAGAGGTTGGCTAACAAGACCACTCATTGTAGCGGTTCCTCAGGAATGGGTAAAATAATCAATTGAGGACATATGATTGGCCAAGTAGATGGTGATGATGGAATGAGAAAACCAAGGTTCATTTGGAAAAATAGGCTAATAAAATGGCAATCACGAGAGGTAAAATAAGAATGGTTTCATTTTTACACAAGCTTGAAATCAAGGTAAACTATGCTTGAATATTTTTGCATACCCCCAGCATGGTGACTCAATTCGAGGTACATGCCCCCAAAGATTCATGCCATTCACCAGAGTAGACTACTAGTTACTGACAGGTGGATGAAATGAAGGTTTAAATACAAGATCAAGGGAAAGACTTGACTGGGATTCTACGATATCTAATCAAAATCTCGAATTGAAAAGGGAACCTGTTTCATTGTTTAACAAGTTTTACACAGTAAAAGAACTATCCTCATGAGAACTTGTTTCATTTTTTAAGGAGCTTGACACAATAAAACGAACTATGCTCCAAAGACCATGTTTCATTTTTAAGGAGCTTGACACAAGAAAATGAACCGTGCTCCGAAGACCTTGTTTCATTTTTTAAGGAGCTTGACACAAGAAAACGAACCGTGCTCGGATGGCCTGATCATGACGAATAAGAAGTCATGGCCTACAAGAGTTTCTCATCCGATGGGAGAATAAAACTCTGGAAATAAGGACCCAATTCCCCCAGTACAACGTGTGCTACCTCATTGACTAAATCATCAATGGATGCAGACATGGAACATGTGGCCACATAATTGACCCGTGGTGAGGAAGATATCACTAGAAGGTAAGGACCAAGAAGGGATGATGGTAGACCAGATGTCAGATTAGGAACAAAGAATGAAAGTTGATCAATGGTCACGATCCGACCTTCATGTGGAAAACAAATCACACGAAAGAGGGAAGAGACAAGCGCGCCCATGGCATAAGCATAGTCGTGCCCCTGGAGGAAATTAAAATCCAAGGGGCCTTAGACCACCATCACGTCTATATAGACAGTTTTCCCTCCCAAATTAATAGGCAACTTCGGAAAGATCCCTAACGGTTGACTGGTTCCTCTGTTAAATGCCAACAAATTCCGCGTAATAGGCATAAGCTGTGGAGAACCCAAAGCTTGCCATGTAGTTGAGGACAAAATACTAACCAAGACGCCTTCATCTATAATCATGCTAGGTATGACCATATCGAAGACCTATACCATGATCTCAAAAGGCACATAAGAAGGAAGGCGGTATCTTGTAAATCGACTCTAATCGAAGGAAGCGACCAAACTACTTAGAGGGGGTACCATTGAACTGAGATGGTCATCCCCTGGTGTTACCGAAGCAACAACAGCATCCTCCTAGACTACAAACATTGGAGCAGGAAGAGAAACTTCTTGAGTCACATGGCTAAGAGAATATTTTTCCAAGTCTGAGGAATTTGAAGAAACAAGAAGAACGTGGGGGGAATGAGATCCATTTTCGATGGAAAATACCTGATGAACCATGGGCGGGATCAGATCGACCTATTTCATGAACAATCGTTGGTCAGGAATGGATTCATGAATTTTAATTTCCAATGAAATGGGATCGACTAAGGATGACTCTTGACCGATCGTTGAATCAACTAGCGAAGGACTCAAAGAAAGCTTTTGGTAACGAACCGGAAGGCAGGGTGCAAAAATAGTAGGGTTGTCCAACACACTCGTGGCTTCATCCATATATGGAAAAAGGTGAATGGGATGATTCCCTTCACACAAATTACAGGGATTTGTAATCTTACCCTGTTTATTATGAATCTTATCATGGCTAGTCGAAGATGTGACACTAACATGAATTCCAGAAGCCAAAGGCAACGACCGACGAACATTGGACCATACTTCAAGTACCTTGGGAATGCCAGGGAAATCTCGAAGAAAGTGGTCACCTTTGCACAACATGCAAGGGAATTTGAATTTCTGTGGAAGGTTGGATGATTTATCAAGGGAAGGTGTCTAAGGAGAAATAGCCGTAGAGTTAGCCTCTCTTTTATCTGACTTTCTTTTTCGTCTTCTTCTTTTTCTTAGCCACCTAATTACTAGAATTCAAACTTTCACTAGGTGAAGTAGAAGAGGAGAATGAAGAAATAGGAGAAGAAGGGGAGAGGTCCACTTTAGAATAAACATGATGTTGTTTAGGTGGAGGGGATGGTTGTACAGGGGGCGGAACACTTGAGACCACAGAGGTCGAGAATAACCAAACATGCAACCCAACAGTTAACCCAGGCAGGGACAATGTTGCCATATAAGGAGTACCAACATTCCCAAAAGCAGGAAAAGGACCAGGATTCCCTTCGGAGTGGATTCCTTGGTTGGTAAACTTCAGAAACATTGCCATAGGAAAAAACCATAAAACCAATGCCAAGGAAGATAACTTTAACCAGGAATATGTCGTGGGCAGTTAATATTTTAAGACATTGAAACAAAACTCTGATGTTTCATGTTTTAAGAGTTGAGAAACAGACAAAATATGACTCTATCACTTTCAAGTTGAAACGAGCATGAAAGGACAAGTGCTCGATGATCTCTTCACTTTTTAAGGAGTCACGAAAAGATCAAAATGACTACTTAGGTAATCTAAGCAAGAGGGTGTACCAAGTTTCCGTTACTGCCATATACACCTTGGTGATCAAATGAAAGAGAAATGACCAAGGACTTAACGTACGTGCAGGTAGTCTCCCCGAATGTTGTGTTCGGTGTATCACGGTTACAGGGCGGCAAACTCGACTTCCTATGGATAAAGGATTTGAACCTATGAGGTCTCCCTTTATATACGCGATGGTACAGGGAGCATAAGTCTGTACTGGTGTTGTCTAAATCCAGGTGGTGAACGACAACTACTAGGTTTAATGACACCGGAACACGTCACTAGCCTAGACCTCTAAAAATGTTTGCGTTAGGTTCCAATGCTTCCTTAGATTGATTGAATTAATTTTAAAATTGATCTTGAATTAATGTTTCAGTTTCAAGGCCATACCGAATGGAGTCTCGAATTCTTAAATGCACACTACATGCAAAAGAACTTCATTTTCCGTTCGATGAATGCTAACTAAGAGAAGGATAGAGGTCTTTTAGAAAGTAGCAAACAATGAAATCATAAGAAGAAATCCACTAATGCATCTATTTCAACCACACGAGAAACAAAAAACTCTTTCCTAGTTCACTAAGATCTAGTTATGCAAAAGAACTCGCATCCTAAAGATGGATCCCCGTTGGGATTCGAAACGTCGACAAATGTTTTATAACATTGCGGAAAATCTAGAGATTTCTTCAATAAGCGATAACCACAGAAGCTTGAAAACCACAACTTTTCATTTCCGATGCAAACGAAAGAATGCAATTTTGTTTTTTGTTTTTTGAATGAATGAAGCACACAATTCAATATTACATTAAAAAGCAAAGCAAACACTAGTTTAGAGCACTGCAAATGTAGAGATATTAAAGTGAATAATTCAAAAGCAACACAAACATAAAAACGTACTCAAACCAATGATGCACTCTTTCAATCAAACAAAAGTCTTTCAAAATGACCCAAACGAGCAATGTGATCTATGCTCGAAGTGAAAAAATGGAGAGTCAAACAAAAACGAAGGTAATCATTCAACAAACCAAAACACAAAGGATCAAGAAATACCAACACAATCGATCAGGGAATCGAACTGACAAAAATAAAAAAGAATCGAACTTCAATCAGAAGGCTCAATGAGCAAAATACACCTAGAAACCCTAGGGCTATGAATTTCACAGATGAGACAATGGACAAACAACTGAGAAGGACAAGCTTATAGTAGTCAGAGTAAGCTGGAAATATCAATTGAAAATCAAAGAAACAACCCAGAGTCAAGCACAACTGACCAAAATCTCAGAAAGAAGGTCAAACCAAATCCTATAGGATTCGGCACGACTGTTAGGTGGTAACCCACGCCAAACAGGGGTTGGCGCTACTGCAACAAATGCCAATTGGCTCGAGTATTCAAGGCAAACCCGTGCCAAGCTGGAAAAATATGGGAAATGGGAAAAACCAGTGAGCAAAGGTCAACCTTGACACTCTGGAGCTGAAAATGAGGATTCCAAACAGCCAAGAAAGCCAAAAAAGGCAGACAAGCAATAAAACAACCGAAGTCGACTCGAAAAGGAAAATTCCCAATGAGAAACGAGACAAAAAACTCACACTATTCTCCCTAGTGGAGTCGCCAACTTTTTGTGTAGGTAAATCCTCTCCAAGGACAGAGATGGTACCTCTAGCCCTAGAGTGGGTCTAGCAACAAGGGAACACGCTAATGTGTAGGTTCCTAGTTAACAAACGAAATAGGTTGGGATATATTGTCCTACCTGGAGTCCAACGCGATTGTCGCAGCTGTAGCAATGGCGGCCTCTTGATCTCTATCCCGATAGGTCGCGGTCCTTCAACAATGGTACTTAGACACCTGCACAAATATTAAAAGGCAAGAGCAGTGTACAAGACAATAATTTCATTCATAACTAGCTAATCAGTCAAGGAAGATTAAACATATTGCGTGAAACAAACCATATTAACACAAGATGGGAACTAGACAAAGGTCTATTTCTGCTCTATCTCACTAGCAAGATGTTGAGAAAATCTCCTCAGCTATTCAACTATAATCGTTTAGCTAATGTATCAATGTGAGATAGCTTTATTTATAGAGGGAGAGGAGGAGGTTGGGATCCATGCAATGGTGGAAGGAAGGCCTTATCTTTTGGGAGCTTTCCCCAAAAGGTGGAAACAAGAGGCCAAAGGAGAGTGGTCGTGGTTATGCAGTCAAACCACCTAGGCTGATTCGCCCACGAATTTGTTAACATGGAAAATTCACCTCTATTTTAAAAAAAAATTCCAAAAAAATCTTGGCGCGGGCAGCTCAATGGGACAGAGCACCAATGGGCGCGGGGCCCAATATTAATCTTCCTCATTGGCGCGAGGGCATAATGGTCTACCAGCACCAACCCAAAAACATGTGTTTCTGATGGTATGCTCAAGGAATTGTCAACATAAGGAATTTTGTCCTCATGGAAAGGGATGAAATGATGGTATTTGCAAGTCATGACACTTCTTATTAGTCACAGAAATGGTCCTCCAATGTGCGAGATGGAGATTGCAGGGACGGTGACAAAATATTGTGTAACACTCCCCTCCCCGTGGCTCCTTCCTCCCCCTCCCGCGGACTCCCCTTCATGCAGCTCCTCCCCTCCCATCCCTCCACTCCTACCTCTCTCACCCTCCCCTCCCCTCATGCAAGTTCCTACCTCCCTCACCCTCCCCTCTCCTCACGCTCCTCGCGCCCACTCCTCCCCTCCCGCGGACTCCCCTTCGCTCCCCTCCACTCCTACTTCCCTCACCCTCCCCTCCCCTCACACAAGTTCCTACCTCCCTCACCCTCCCCTCTCCTCATGCTCCTCGCGCTCACTCCTCCCCCTCCCCTCCCCTCCCCTCCACTCCTACTACCCTCCCCTCCCCTCCGCTCCCACCCCCTACCCCTCCCCTCCCCTCCCCACCGCTCCTACTCCCTGTGGACTCCCTTCCCACGCAGACCATCATCGACTCCTCCCTCCCCTACGACCTTCCAGTCGTTGGCCTGTACTCACTCCTTGTCGCTGCTTTACAGCTCGGCCTCCCTCCACCAATTAAATACCTCCCCACTTCCACCCTCCCCCAACTAATACCTTCCCCACTTCCACCCTCCCCTAGCTAATACCTCCCCCAAATAAAACTTCCCTCAGATAATACCTTTGATTTATTTTCTCCCAATTTTTTTTTTACAGATATATATATTTTTTTGAAGTGTAGAATTTAAACCAGAATTGAGTATTTTTTACCATTGTAGAAAAGTGATTTTTTTTCAAAATAATGCATTCTCTCATATCTATTATGGTAGTTGTTCTCTCCGGTAAGGAGAACTATCCTGAACAGTCTCAGAAAATCAATCACACTCTCATTTTTAATGAGTTGTGGAGAGGAATTTGTGAAGGAGAAGGATACCACCCATCAGCAAACCCACCTTAGACAAGGAGATCTCCATTTGGGAAAAAAAAACTGTAAGGAATTTTCCTTGATTGTAGCTTTTGTAGATGAAGAGGTGAGTCACCATATTACACTGTTTTCAAATGCCTATGAAGCCTTGAGAAAATTAAAATAACTCTATGAATCACATTCAAAACTGTAAATTGTTCAATTAATGATTAAGTTGTTCAGCCTTGAATTGAATAATGATGACCCTCTTGCTTTAGCTTCAGAAGTAAGATATATCATGCATAAAATTAATAGTACTGGTGCAAAATTTGACATACCTCTCATAGTTTATGTTAATTCATTGTATCCCACTTACTCACATTACCTTGAGTCATTGCAAGCAAGTGGAAACCTCATGAAAATCACCTTTGATTCCCTTGAGAAAATGTTTGCAGAAAGAGAGAATGCTTTTGGAAAGATGACAACCCCTCTGTCTTCTGAAGAGGCTGTATGTTTGGCACATAGAGAGAAGAGTCATGCTCAAGATTCTTCCAAAGGAAGAGGTGGACGAAGAGGAAGAGGAAGAAGAAATTTCAGAGGAAGGGGGTCAAACAAACTCAAACTGAAAAATATGATCTTCATTGCATACGCTGCAATAAATATTGGCATGATGCATCTACATGTAAGTTTCCTTGGGATAAAATTGAACAACAAATAAATCAAGAAAAAGGTAAAAATCACGACAGAGACAAAGGTAAAGCACCCGAATTCGCTCATTATGTTGTAGCACATTTTAGCAACGGAGTAACTGAAGACTTTTTTAATGTTTCATTTACTTCTTGGAGAAATGATTGGTTGCTAGATTCAGGAGCAACATGTCACATGACTTTTAGAAAAGATACTTTTGAATAATTTACTGACAAAGTTGATGGAGTAGTATACTTCGCAGATAAATCCAAACTCAAGCCATCAGGGCTTGGCACAATCAAGCTTAAGTTTCCTGGTCTTCCAAATCATATTCTACATGGGGTTCTATACCTCCCTGAGTTGAGGAGAAAATTTATGTCCTTGGTCCACATCCACCAGCAAGGACACTCCATTCAAATGTTTGATGGCGAGTTTGAGGTCAGAAAAGCATCAGATCGCTCACTTGTCATGGAGGGAATAGAAGAAGGAAGACTCCCAAAGCTACAAGGTTCCTCTACTCATGCACAAAAATTTGCATTCAGTTCACATCATGATGAAGGTACATTCCCATCAAGTCTTTTATGGCATGCTAGATTTGGACACTTAAAATATGACAACCTTCGATTGTTGAAGAAAAATGGTGTTATTGGATTGCCTACAATTCCTAGGTAACTTAAGCAATGTAATGCTTGTATTCTAGAAAAGCATAGCAAACAACCATTTCATGATTCACATTCTAGAGCACATAGAAAATTGAGATTATTCATTCATATTTATGTGGCCCCATGCCTATTGCTTTTGCAAATGGAAATAAACATATGATGACATTTATTGATGATTACACCAGAATGGGTTGGGTTTACTTATTGAATAAAAAATCTGATGATTTTCAAACATTCAATATTTTTCATGCATGTATTGAAAATGATGCACAAAATCATATTGACTCTTTGCACATTGATAATGGAAAAGAATACACTTCAAACGAATTTGAAAACTGTCTTCTTCAACATGGGATCAAACATCAAACAACTATGCCCTATAATGCCCAATAGAATGGTGTAGCTGAAAGAATGAACATGAAAATTTTAAATATGGTTCGCTCCATGATGTTTTTTAAGAATGTAAAATTGATGTTTTGGGTTGATGCAGTTCTATGTGTTGTACATATAAAGAATAGGTGTCCTTCAAATTCAATCAGAAACAAAACTCCTTATGAAATGTGGCATGGCCACATTCCTTCAGTAAAGCATTTCAGGATCTTTGGTTCCACCTGTTATGCTATACCTAAGGTACAAAGGAATAAACTTGGTGCTTGAAGTCGAAAATGTATATTCTTGGGGTATTCCAATACCTCCAAAGGATATCGTATCTATGATGAATTCCATTAGAATTTTGTAGTAGCAATATATGTCATATTCCTTGAATCTTCTAAGAATGACAATGTTTTTGAGCGACAACTTGATTTCTTGGATAGATTCACACATGCAAAGTCTTTTCAAGAATTTGATAATCAGATTCCACATCTTGAAGGGGGGATTCCTATACTGAATAAATATGTGGAATCATCTTCCGAAGCACTCTCTCCCCCACATGAATAACCGACCACAGATGACACCTTGATCGATGTGATTGACCAAATTGGGAGATTCAATCTTGATTCAATTCCAACTCAATCAAATGAGTAGCCTGGGCCATCTCAGAAAGGTCCCCCAAAATGGTTGACAAAGGTACTACAAAATTTTTGTCCTGATGAGGTTGGAAAGACAAGAACAAGAAATTCCACTAGACAAAATGGAGGTGACATAGATAATTTTGATTCACCTATTGATATGGATATTTCTTATAACTGTAAACTGAACATGTCTACATATCATGAACCAAATTCCTTCAAAGAAGCTGCTTCTCATGTTGAATGGAATGAAGCGATGCAAAAGGAGTATGATGCCTTGATAAAGAATGGCACTTGGAAGCTGGATTGATCCTCGTTTGGGAACCAAACCAATTGGCTGCAAGTGGGTCTACAAGAACAAGTACAAAGCCGATGGCTCACTTGACAAGCACAAAGCCAGGGATGTGGCAAAAGGTTTTGCATAGAAAGAAGGGGTCGATTATGAAGAAAACTTTTCCCCCATAGCAAAATGGGCCACCATCCGGACACTCTTTTCCCTAGCGGCTCAGAAGGGATGGAAAGTCCATCATATGGATGTAAAAACTACCTTTTTGAATGGAGATTTAAACGAGAAGGTTTTTATGTCCCAGCCAAAAGGATTTGTTGTGAAGGGCCAAGAACACAAAATATGCAAGCTTATAAAATCCTTATATGGCCTCAAGCAAGCACCGCGAGCCTGGTATGAGAAATTAATTGAGCATCTTCTGAAACTTAACTTCAAACATTTTGATCTTGATGATGCAAATTTGTTTGTTAAGAAAGTTGGGATTTTTTTTTTATATCTTGTGGTGTATGTAGATGATCTTTTGATGACAGGGAACAATGAGAGTTATATTGAATCCATAAAGAAAGAATTGAAGAAAGGTTTTTAAATGACTGATTTGGGCTATGTTTACTACCATGTTGGTGGATTTGGTGCATGAGTGTACCAATCCACACTTTCTTAAGAGGAGTGGTTGTTTCCTCTTAAGTTCCTGGTCATAGGCAGATAAACAAAAGAGTTAGAAGGTTAGTGAACATGCCATAAAATAACACATACTAGATAATGAAATAGCATGCATATGTATAGAGAAAATAAAATCTAACCTAAACAAATAACAAAAAGCTCGTATAGAGTTAAACAACACAATAATACCATTGGTGGCATCTATGTCCCCTCTTATTGTGTGCTAGTAGGAAATAAAAGGTAGAACATTTACACATTTTCCAAGGGGCCCTTAGAACTAGGGAGTTCTAAGACCCGATGCAAGGACTCTTTTACCTTTGAGTTTCCTTGGTGCAAGGTCCCTCTCTCTACTTCGAAGTATTGGAGTTGTTGGGTGGCCAACAACTGAATCCCCTCTCTACTTCTGCTCCATATGAGACACTGCTGGATTGCTTGAAGCAATTTTGGCTAGCATAACAATGTGCTCTCCCTTTGTTCATCTCTTGGTGGCCTTTTATAGATGAATTAAAACTCTCCTTCCCTCTCTTGGTACATTGATGGATTGTAACCCAAGAGAGGAGGATAATTCCATTGTGTGCTCTCTTGAGGTCCTAAGGAGGCTTGGGTGGCTGTCCTTGGGCGTCCTCAAGTGCGGGATCAATTTTCTAGATTGTGTCTTGTGGCCCTAGAAAGTTACTTCTGCCACTCTCGGGTCCGCGCAGCTTTTTGAGGGAAAGTCATGCAAAGGCGCGCCTATCAAAGAAAAATGTGTGCGAAGGCGCATTCTGCTGGTTTCTTGAGTGCGCAATTTTATTTTTCTTCTGGACCTTAGAGATTTTTTAAATTCTTCAGATTATCTAATGTTCCTCAGCCCTGTAAATCCTTCTTCTTGACATTTAATAATGTAATCTTTTCTTGTCCAATTTTCCAGTGATAACAGTTGCCCCCTAATGTGTGAGGTCTAGGAAGAATTGTATAATCCGAAATACATTTAGTTTTATTATGTGTACTGTGCGAAGAGAGAGAGAGACCTGCGTGTAACAAGGAGTTGGAAACGCCTTACAACGGGTCGAAGAGCGACCATATCCTATGGCAACCCTGCAAGTAATGGTATGATACAATAAATACAAATTTTCTACGAGGCGGGCATGTCCCATGCTCGTGATGCTTTGGTTAGCTAAACAAATCTATTTGATAGATACATATTCTGTCTGTGTCACTAGTATGGTAGTGATCTGCTGGTTGATGATGATGATTGTTGACGCCCTCAAGGGAATTTTTCTCTGAAAATAGGTGGAATGTGGTACCCATATGTGTAAAATTTGTATGGCATATAAATGCGCATTGCATGCATCGGTGTATGACTAGGACCGTCCTGTGTAAGCATTGCTAAAAGGGATGCTTATAAAGGCACGGGTCTTCGACGAATTTAATCAAAGTGCAATGGTTGTAATGTGCGATACTATATTGACATGAAAGCTTATGTTGTAGTCGAATGTCAGGAGGATTGATGACATCTGTGGGTGATGATGTCTTCCACAGTGCCACTCGAGGATGTCCCTTTTGTGGTGAGGGGTGATCCAAGGTACTGCTTCCTTTTTGGAAAATAGGTGTTGATGTCGACAAAAAGGAAGCCTCAACCGAATGAGAGAGTCACTGATGCAAGGGATCAGGGTCCTAGATGTGATAGTTTTAACATAAGCATGATGGTGAGGGGTGACTAAAAACTGATGATGGGGATTCAGTGGCCCAAGGTCGAAGTATAAAAAGTAGCTTGGTGGCAGTCATAACTATTTCTGATGGGGAAATCCCTGGATCCGGCAGGACGTCCAGGGTGGGTATATATTGGTTATGAATGTGTTGGTGGCTTATGCATGAAGGGTGTGATACTTCGACCAAGGGTGACCAAGGATTGCTTCCATGGGAGAAAAGATGAATGGATGAGTGTGGGACATAGTGCACCATTTGTGGTCTTTGTACACTTACCAAAAGAATGAAATAATGGGGTTTGGGTTGTACAAAACACAGAGATGGGTGCCCCAAAATATGAAAGTGTTTGCTCACTGATGATGTGAGGAAGGTATTTTGTTGAGGGTGGGCACCCCATTGGTTGGTCTCATGTGTGGGGTTGATGAAGCAGATGGAAAATGTCGCAAATGGGCTATGTTTATGGAGGTATGGTAGGCCAAATGCGAGGTGCGACGGTGTGCTTTCGATCTGCTTGCAAAACCTGGTAGTCCGGGAAAGGGATTTTATTTCGATATGGTAAAACTTGAATTAATGCGTGGTGGGTGAATGGACATGAGGTGCTTTCCGGACTTAAGTGGTATGGCCATGGCATCATGATTTTTGTGATATATAGTCTACTTTGAGTGACAGGCGCCATGGAGGGGAGGCTCTACTGACCAATGAGGATGTTTATCATGTGCAAGGTGGGGTGATAATAAACACGGTCGAGTGCTTAGAACCTATGGTTAATTTCTTGTGGAGAAATGATGTCAAGATATGCAAAGTTTTTCTGGGACTCTATCATGTTGAGGGTAGAATGATACCTACTCTGGAAATTCCAGTGGATGGAGTGATGGATGGTTTGAACGATACCTGCAAAAAATACCCCAAGTGAAAGCATCTTCTTTATCAAATATTATTGAAAGACATGCTAAAAAATAAGATGAGAGAGAACATACCTACTGGCACTGAAAAATTAGTTTTTCGGAGGTGTGAATGTGTGGCACCTCCTTTGGGCATTATGAAGTGTTGATCATAGTGTTTCTTTTGGTCCTATAATTGGGCCTTCTGAGCTCTCACTATGGTCCTCCAAATATTCCGAAAAGGGCAACATATAGGTGAATATGGCTCAATTCAGTTCATTTGTGTCATTTGAGTGTTTGAGATTTTGAGAGGTCAGCGAATTTTGTGGAGCTGATCTTCCTGTTGCGGTCAACCTGAGTACCCAGGACTTGCGATTCTTAAGCCAGGTAAGCCCCATAACGTTCTGCATTTCAATTTTTTCAGTGTGTCAGTGTCAGGGTCCGTACAGGATGGGCTTGTATGGATTCTAGGTCATCTTTTTCCTTGACTGCATGAGCGATCAAGGCACAGGCGCGCCTTTTTCGCGCATAACCAAGGGTTTTGCATGAAATCATCAACCTGCACTGGCTTTAAGCGCACCTTTTCTGCATCTATGGTAAAAAAAGATGCGCGCTAGTCGCGCCTGTCTGAGGAACAAGCGCGCGAAGGGCCGAAGAAATTTTTTGATTTTTTTTGGAAATTTTGTCATTTTTTTAGTGCTTTTAGTGTCACTGATGTGTGCCTGTTTGATGACAGGATGTCGTGGAGGGAGAGGGAATGGCCTGATCTTCGGGCCGCTTTGGCTGCTGATGCTCATGTGTGCTAGCAGTTGGCGTGATGGGGTATTCTCAAATTTATGGAGAATGACCTCTTACGATCATAGGATTGTCTTCTGTGTTACTTGATCCGATGCTGGAATAGGCGACGCAAGGTCATGGTCCTATAGGGGTGCGACCTTACTATCCATCTAGAGATGGATATCTACTTTGTGACCGGGTTGCTGCCTTAGGGTGAGGCGCTAGCTTATCCGCTTCCCCCTGGGAGTGTGGATTTTGAGCGGTTTTCAGCGGGCCATTATGGCAGGGCACCCCTTAAGAAGGGGTGCATATCGATAGCTTTGATGACTAACCTGGCCGAGTGGTGTGCTCTGGCTGCTATTGTGTGACTGGCGAGGTCATCGAGCCCACATATTGGTGTTTTGCGCTGGCTAAGGGCCGAACACTTTTTTATTTTTCCTGCTTTTGCTATGACGGGATGTTGGCTCAGCTTTCCAAGGTCCGAGATGGATCGAAGCTGTTTACATATGCTAGCAGTCTGTGTCGAATCATGTATGAGCGAGTGGTGCTGTTGAGACCTACGGTGGTTGTGCCTGCTAGGGGGCCTTGGGAGCCTCGCATGAGGAGGTGGGCCCCTGTGATGCCTCGCCTAGGTGGAGGTAGTGTGGGGCGTTATTGGAATGCTACCACAAAGGCTTGGTTTGAAGCCAATCCTCAGATGTTTCTGTCGTTCCCTTATGAGGGGGTGGACTTCCATGGAGACCCAGACATGGGTCTTCCTGTAGGGTACGCATGGGGTCCAACAGGTATGTTTTTGTTTTTAATTCTACATTTACTTGAGTATTTATGTTTTTAATGTGTATTATGATGACACTGAAATAGTTTTGTTACTATTGCAGAAGTTGGCGAGGTTGGATGTCCTGCAGCTCGGTTGGTGGGACATCAACTGATTCGATGGCCTTGAGGTGTTCCTCACGTAGGCAGGGGACAAGGAGGAGCTTTAGTACAACCTCAGGGTGGAGCACCTAGCAGGGAGGCTGGTCCTTCGGGGGAGGGTAGTAGCTCAGCTGCTACCGAGAGTGCTGTTGATCAGGCTCATGCCGAGGCGGCACAGGCTCGCGTTGCAGAGTTGACCGAGCAGGTGGCTTCTCTGGAGGTCAGAGCTCAGGTTCTAGAGGATGCATGGGGTCGAGTGGACCACTTGACCTAGGGGATGCCTACTCGATGCTTCGTGGATGACCTTGATGATGCATGGTTAGAGACTCTAATGGCTCAAGAGAGGGGCTATTGGCTGACTTTATGCTAGGTGGCGATCTCTGTTATGAAAACAACGCTAGTACTGGTACCGGGAGCGGCTGTGGGTCCAGGTGCCCCGCCGGGAGAGCACCACCCTAGAGTTTTATTGTAGACAGGGAAAGAACCCATTATGAGGATTCTTCCCTTATTTTTTTTTACTTGTATATTTGTATCGTTGGGCTGACGTACATGTCAGTGATACTATATTTTTGGTACTTAGACACATATGTTTTTTGGTATATATGAGAGAGATATTTTTTGCGACTCTACATGGTGTGTCCCTTGTTCGGTGTTTGTTTATGAATTATGTTATGCTGATGGATATCTATGTTTTATATGTTTTTTGTTTCTTATGTATGATGTTTTATCCGAGATGCATTCTAGTTTAGAATATTGTTAGATATGCGGTCAACTGTTTAGTTTTGATTTCTTGGCACATATGAGAATGTAATGTGATTAAACTATCGGCTTAATCTTTTTGCATGGAAATATTTTCTAAACAGATGTGAATATCGTACCTCAAATGATTGGTTTAACTGTGACACCACTCACTGGGAATCGACGTAGATATGCATATGGAGTATGTCCTAATTGAGGGTGTCGCACATAAGTCTGATGACGACGTCATATTCTGCCTGATTGTTTGTCGTTGAGCCGATGCATACACCATTGGTGGAGAATGGAGATCGGTCAGGGTGGTATATTACCTAGGAGGCGGCTGCTAAAATCTGAGACCATTGCGATGCTCCATCAATGAATCTAAAGTAATGGTCGGGTTGATAATCCATTGTAACACTAGAGCGTATTTTGTGACAAGTCTTTTGGTAAAAAATTTAAAGTTTTTGGTCTATGTGATTTGACTCTAGGGGTGGGCCTTCTTAGCCCTTATGGGTAGAATTTCTTGAGGTAAAGGCCATTGACGGGTTTGCTAAGGCATGTTCTGTCTAGCTCTATCAAGATGTATGACCCCTTGAGGATACAATCTTTTATGATGTAGGGTCCTTTCCACAAAGTTTTGAATTTTGCTAGCCCTAGGGCTTATTTTGCGACATCGTAGTGGAGGACTAAATCTCCCTTAGTGAATGAACGAGGGTTGATGTGGTGGTCGAACGATGCTTTTACCCATTACTTGTGGGCCTCATTATGTTGCAGCGATTTCCGCCAGCTTTCGTCGACGTATTCTAGTTGTACTAGACGTTGTTATAGGGGTTGGGTATCATCGAGGAGTTCGATGGTAGCATGTAAATTCGGGATCTCACATTCTTTGGGAATCATGGCTTCGACTCTGTATACCAAGTGGAAGGGTGTGAAACTCGTGGATGTTTTCATGGTCGTATGGTATGCCCACAGGGCGGAGAAAAGAATGTGGTGCTAGTTCGTTTTGTAGTTATTCACCATACGCTTTAACATAGTTCTGAGGACTTTATTCATAGCTTCTACCTATCCATTGGATTGGGGTTAGTATGGTGAAGCGAATTCATGGGTGAATTCGAGATGGCGAGACAACTCCTGGAAAAATTAGTTCTCGAAGTTTTTCCCATGGTCGGAGACTATTCCTTGGGAATGTCAAACTGGGAAATGACATGGTTAAACAGAGATCGTGCAACAGTTTCTATCGTGTTACCGTATGTGGGCATTGCCTCTGCCTACTTGGTAATGTAATCGACAACCACGATGATGTATTTGTGATTTCCTAACGATGCAGGGTTGCAATTCATGAAGTTGATCCCCCATTTGAAGAAGGGGCCAGCGACAATGACTGGGTGCAAGGGAGTGGGAGGGGCTCTTGCCTTATGAGCGAAGCGCTGACATCGCTCGCACCTCTTGACTGCTGTAATGTAGTCGCAAAACAAAGTGGGCCAAAAATATCCTACTCGTAGGAATTTTTGGGCGGTGGCCATCCCGGAAAGGTGGCGACCACAAGATCTACCGTGGCAGTCATTAAGGGCTTGTTCTGCTTGGTCGTGGGTAAGGAAGCAACATAAGATGGTGTCGATGCCTCGTCGGTATAATAAATCTCCAATAAGGAGGTATCGGGGGGTCCTGATGGCAAATGCGCCAACGGTTATCTCGAGTGAGGTGGGGTATAAAATTTAGGGTTCGTAAGAAGAGGACAATATCTTCGTACCAAGGGTCTTTGGTTGCTATGAGGAAGATATGTTCATTTGGTAGTGAATCGTTTACTTGTGATCCTTTGGTATGACTTGGGAGGTCTGTAATGAACTCTGCTAAGATTAACGCCTTTTTTCTCTTGGGGGAGCGAAACTATAAGTCATATTCTTGGAGAATGACTATTCGGCAAGCGTATTTGTGGTTCATTAGGTGGTGCGTGAGCATATATTTGATGGGATTAATATCCGTGATGACCGTACTAGTATTTAAGATGATGTAGTGGCGAAGCTTTTCGACTGCATGAATTAGTGCTAAGGCAGTCTTTTCTTCGGGTTCATATCTTAATGTAGGGCCTGATGAGGTTTTGCTGGCATAGTAGATTACGCGCTCCTTCCCATATGAGCCCTCCTAGATCAATACTTCAGTCAAAGCAGTCTCAGATGCTGATAGATACAGGATGCAATATTTGTTATAGTCTGGGGGACTTATGAGCGATGCTGAAGACAATGTGTCTTTCAGCTCGTCAAACACTTTTTGGGCGTGGTCATCCCATTTGAATGGGATGTCCTGGCGAAGGAGGTGCAGGAACCCTTGAGTGCAACTGGCATAATCCGGGATAAAACGTCTCAGAAAATTGGCCTTCCTATGCAAGCTTTGTAGTTTCCTGAGGGTTCGAGGTGGAGGTACCTCTCTGATGGCTTGGAAATTGAGGGGGTCCACTCGAATTCCTTACTGGGACACGATAACCTAAAAGTCTTCCTGCTATGACACAAAAGATGCACTTGAGGGGGTTCAAGCGTAGGTTGTATTACTGGCATCATTGGAATACCAGTCGTAGATCCTCGAGATGGTCTGAGCACTTCTTGGATCGAATGGTTAATTCGTCCAAGTAGGCAAGGATAAGGTGTGCGAAGTCATGAAATATGTAATTCATGGCCCTCTTGAAGGTGGCTCCTATGTTTTTCAGGCCAAATGGAATTACCTTGTATGCGAATGTGCCCCAGGGGGTAGTGAACTTGGTTTTGTACCGGTTGGTATGGTGGATTTGAATTTGATTGTACCCAAAGAATCCATCCATGAAAGAGAGGGCCTTGTGACCCGCACAAGCATCGATGACTTGGTCGATGAATGGGGTAGGGTAATTTTCCTTGGGACATGCTTTGTTCAAATCGCGAAAATCGGTGCAAACACGTATGGTGCCCTATTTTTTCATGACGAGAATAGGGTTGAAAACCCAAGATATGTAAGCAATAAGGTAGATAAACCCAAATTTTTGAAGCTTATCAATTTCTCATTTTATTTCTTCTGCCTTTGATGGGTGCAGTTGACGTTGTTTCTGGCGTATTGGAGGTACATCAGGCCAGGTGTCAATATGGTGCTCTACGATGGTGGGACTAAGCCCAGGCATCTTTGAGTAGTCCCATGTGAAGATATATCTATACTCTTGTAGAAATTAGGTATAAGAGGTTATTTATTCTGGTGAACATGCTCCCCCCAGTAAGATTTCTTCGACCTTTCCAAAATTTTGCGATATGTTCACCTTGACGGTAGGTGAGATGTTTTACATGTTTCCTTCCTCGAACACATCAGGCACCGGGATGTGGTTCTTGAACCAATCGAATTTCCCTAATGGGAGGAAATATTTTGATTCAATCACATAAATCTTTTTTTCTTTTGTCTTTCCAGGACTGAACACTTTTCGTGGGAAAAAAAGTGAGCGGTGATGCATTGCATCCCATGGATAATCAGACTCCGTCATGGCCTCAAGGATGTCCTCGTCTTAATGAAATAGGGATCCTAAGGGGGATTGGTTCTGTTCAAGGTTGTGTAGAAGGGGTTCAGTCCGCACGGAGCTAGTTGATAGACATGAAAAGGATTCTATCATCGACGTGGTGGAACCAGACGCAGTTGACAGAGTGCATACAGATTGGGTTTGCACTCTCGTAGTTATAGCTGACTCGACACCTATGGAAGATGAGAAGACAACCCGAGTCATAGTTCCAATACATGATGATATGAATCATATATGGCGTATCATGTTGCGGGCATTTGGTGGGGGAGGAATTTCCATCACAGGGGGCTTGCATGGGTGGAAGGCTAGCTTCCTCATTAGGATGGGCACTTTCTGGTAGGAAAAATTTATGCCTAGTATAGAGGTTCCTGAATGTTTCCATTAGTGGGCACACCTCTGGTTCATGGTTATGGCCGGTGCAAATGGTGCACAGTACCACAATGTCAACTGAGTAGATTTTGTGGGAATCAACGCTACGCTTCATCCCTAAAGTGGATGCTCGGGAGGGATCGGACATAGTGGAGAGGGTCCTCCACTACCACTTCCGATTTTTTGGCTTTGGTACATCTAGATCTCTTGGGGAGTGTAGACTTAACACCGCTCTTGTCGCTCTAAGTTTCAGGAGATGATCACATTTTATTGTATGATGAAAGTGCGAGAAAATCTAGCAATAGTTGTGGGTGATTTTCTCTTTGTTAGAGAGATGTATTTGCGAAAGGGAAGAGACTATGCGAAATTTGTTTGTAAGGTGCTTCAATTCTTTGCACTGATTGACCCGGTGGCCAATCAGGTCACATAGTCTGCATGTTATCCTAGGTTGAACCTGGGTCATGCTTGGTTGGCGCGCCTTCCTAACTTTCCCATTATGTCGACATGGATATGGAGTAGACTGCCTGGGGACGTTCTGCCTTCCATCGTGGTTGTTAGGTTTTGGGATGATAAGATCCCAACGTTTTGACTCTAATAGATGTATCATGTCAATTATAGGGTGTAATCACGGGATATAGGTACAATGCTACTCATGGTGATTTCCTCGACATACCAGGTAAAAAATCCTGGATATGGGATTCTCGTCTTGCTCGTTTGATGGTGTGACAGGGTACCAAAGGCCTAGTGCTTCTAAGTCAGCACACGTGGTGACCACATGATTGGGTGTGTTACATAATGCACATGTTGTTATTCTCTGCGGAGGGCGGTTGGGGGTGACTAGGGGTTCCCCCGCTGACCTCTTTTCAGCTAACAAGAAGAGGATGGATCTACTTGTCACATCTTCTTGAGTTGTCAATTTCTTCATGGATTCAGAGTCAAAGCCATCTTTTCGGGAGATGAAAACTATGGCTGAGTGTAAAATAGCTAGTGCTAAGCGAAATCGAGGGATGTAATGGCACTGTTCTAAACTGTGTTTGTTAGCACATAAAGGACATGTAAATTGTGCCGCTCGCAAACCAAATTAGTGAACACGTTGTACTAGATACCACTTGTGGATGAGTTCCAGTGCTGCGCACTCGTCGATGAAATGGTCACGTTCATCACACAATGTGCAACATATGATAGGAGGGGGGAAGATGAATGAGAGTCTTTCAAGTGACTTTCGTTCCTCTTGCAGGTATAGAATGACCCGAGGTTCATCTCCAGCTGACTGGGTGGAGGGATCCTCTTGATAGGATTTCTCAATGGCATGTAAGGTGTCCCTGTATCGTGGAATATCTGGGAAAAGATGGGTATAGTTCCCATAATTGCTGCAGATAGCACATGCATGATTTGTACGCAATGCCTTGCCTTGATTTTTGGTGGCAGTTCCTTTTTACGGGAACTTGTTGCCGCGATACCTACAATAGAGCTAAGGAGCAGTTTTAATTAATCCAGCTCTGGGAAAATATGGGTAGGGTGGCCTACTATGTCGCATATGGTGCAAGGTTGTAATTCCCATTGCATGGTGGGATTCTCTACCTTCTTTCCTCTTTTATTGGTGTTCTTTGTCGTAACCATCGGCTTTGAAATGGGAATTTCCTTTGAAGGGATGTTTGCGACAATCTCCTGAACAGTTGGGGCCTGCTCAAGATTGAGGGGGATTAACCCTGTAGAGGTGATGTGCGCGACTCCCATTGTGGTAGGTGGGACTAGGTACCAAACTGGGATTGCAAATGATAATATTGGTAGGACCACTATGGCCATGACCTGCTGTGACAAAAAACCAGTTGGGGGGAAGAGGAAAGTAGTTTGGGAGGCGGCGTAGGCTAGAGTGGTTTTTGTGGCCAAGGACTTGGTCTCATTACTACTCATCTCCATGTCTTGACTGGCTTTGGTGCTTTATGAGGACATCATGCACACCGGAGCCTCTGTGACATCAGGTTATGACTCAGGTATAACAGGGGGATCTCCTAGGAATGACCCAAGGATGGACGATGGTTTGCACTAGCGGGGGCCATATTCTTGGTATCGTGTGCGCGTCTTGACAGATGTGTCTACACAGGGTAGAATGGCATAAGTATTTGTTAGGGGTCACTTTTCATTGTATGTCAATTGGTCGACAGCAATGATGCGATCCTCATGGGGGAACATCATTGTTCAGAAGACGAAGGAGGTTATGGCTGACATGGAATACATATAACTCCAGCCAAGGAGTATATTGTAATACAATTGAGCATCCAAGACTTTAATGTCTATAAGGACCGTCTTGCTGGCTAAGCATACCAAGATGTTTTGGTAGAGATCGATGGGAGTTGAAGGGAACCCATCATATGCTCTAAGCATGATGTCTGATGGATTTAGTTCGGGAGACCCTAACTTCTGCCAGACGTTCTTTGACATGATGCATGTGGATGAACTCTCGTCAATCATACATCGGTGAATGGTGATGTTCTGAAATGACACCAGTATTTGGAAGGTGACCATCGAAGGAAGCCTAGGGGTGGCTTTGTCTAAATCGAAATCCATTAGGTGCAAATCGACAGGGTCGATGACGCCTAATGCAGAAAGTAAGGCTTTCCTTTTCTTTGGACATGATTGTAATACCTTCAAAGTTGACATGGTGGTAGGAGATTGAGCTAGATCATCCACAATGCTATAGATATGGGCCGCTTTGGAATGGTTTCCTGCCTGCCTAGTTTGTCTCTTAGCCATTTTTAGCAAAGGTTCAATAGGCATATTTGATATGGTCAAAGGTGTTGTCGGTGCACTTGTACTAGCCCCTGATGAATTGGTGTCTGGTGGGGTATCGTAATTTAGGTTCTGTGTCTGAAAAAACATTTCTTCACCATTCATGTAGATTTAATGGCTATTTTTTTCGGAATCATCGGGAGTTTTTTTCTAACTATCCCTTGATGGGGGAAAGGCTCCTTTATGACTGTTGTCTGCTATGAGGACCCCCCTTGCCCACGGTTACATTGCAGCTTCTTCAACGTAGGGAGGTCAGGACAATGGTGAGTGTAATGTCTGTATTCACCACAGATTGAACAAGGGTGGTTCGTCTAAAGATTCACCCTCTTGTTTTTCCCTTGGGAGTTGCTTGGCTCCTAGTTTTTATTTCGGTTGGAGCTACCTCCAGCATGAGATCACGGAGGGTGTTGTTGGTTCCCCCCCCCTATCCAGGATTTCCCTTTGGCATTTTTTTACCTTTTTTCCTTGCTGTGTTAGGAGGATAGCTCTGATTCTCCTGATTGTATGGTTGGTGCGTTTGTGGTTGGGAAGGTTGCACAAAGTTAACCTATGCATTATTCTGCATGGGTGGGTTTTTTGATGGGGACTAGGCATATTGTGGTCCTTGTCCCTGGTTTATGAATGGATTTTTGGGGGGGGAGCTCTTCCATCAACATGTCTAGCTGCATATTGGGTCCCCTGATCGAGAGGATATGGACCTCCCTGCTGATGGTGGTACGACGATGCCGTATTGGTCATGTTTTGAGAAGGTGCATGATGACTCTGATAGCTAGGTTGCAGTATGTTCTAGTTAGAATCATACATGTAACTAGGGTGTTGAATGCTTCTTATTAGGTGATTTTGGGTCAATGAACCAATCAAAGCATCTACAAAGTTCGACGCGCCTGGAAATTCTTTGTAAATTTGCAGGCGCGGGGCGTTAGGCAGGGTATTGTAAATATATCCAGACTGTGTATAGATCAGCTCATGCTATTGGGCCTTGCTTATAGCGTCCTCCTTGGATATGGGCTTTGCGTTGCCACATCCTTTGAAATCTATGCGGTGAGAGTTTTAAAGAACAAATCTAAAAAATTCGATCGTCAAGTTTAGATTTTCACAAACTACGATGGCGTCGCCATTCATGGAGATGGTCCGAGATATTGACAGCGGGTGTCTGCCTAAAGTGGGTCAGTAATTCCATTCCAGAATCGTGGTGGATGGGTAACTGAAAATAAGTCAGGAAGGAAATAGTGAGGGTGCTAAAAGTTCCATATGTAGCAGCTGGTTGCTCCACATACCATTTCGTGGCTACCTCGGTTAGGGTGCGTTGAAATAGTCTCAGTCGAATAGTATCGTTAATGATGTTGTTCAACGAACGCCACTGGTGGAAAGTCATAAAATGATTTCTGGGGCCTATCGCTTGCTTCCCTTCGAACTTTGGAATGTCCGAAGGGAGCTTCGTGGGCATGGGTGGCCATGTAGGGTTGTGTGCAATGGGGTCTTTTGTCAACTTGGTTAAATCTAGTAAGTTTAATGAAGCTAAGAAAGGTGACTGCGAGTTGGTAGCCATTGCAAGTTGTGAAGAAACAATGTTCTAGTTATGTATAGGGTTTTTATGCAACATACCCACTGTGAATTCGCCTGGCTTCTCGAATGGGTAGCGCTCCTCTACCCCCTAGGGGCTGTGGGAGGAGTAGTATGCGGTGACCCTGTCAGGGTGTTCACTAGTGTGGCGTGGGGTGACCGATGAGGGTTCCCAACTAATGATGCCCAAATAAAGGATGAACCAACAAAGGTGGAAGTCTTTCTTTTTTGACGCCTAAATGGTGAAAGACTTGGAACCCCTCCCGGTAATGGGGGGAGGTCCAAAATACTTCTAGATTGACGAGGTCCCATTGGGTCCATTATGGGATCAACTAGGTATGGTTTTGGAAATATTTGAGAGGATAGAGATTATAATCAAAGAAAAAATCCGATCGCATACATAAATAAAGCGAAAATGAAAGATAAATTTTCCCTTTAGATTAATCCTATGCGACCAGTCAATCAAAAAATATGCTTTTGTTTTTGTTTTTGTTTTTGTGTATGATACTCAAATCATAGAAGAAATAATCGTCCTCACACGCTCAAATGTAACTGGGCCTTGAGAATATATCTTGTGAATGCTGGCACAACGTCCCAAAAGAACTGGTGACGCCCCCGATCGGCCAGAAAAATCGACCAGGTAAGGGTAGAGGATCTGGTGTTGCTGCCCGAAATGCGCTATGGGGGAAGGATGCCCTAGTTTTGGCCACTAAGTATCGTCGTCCCACATGAGAATTCGAGTCTTGAGATTCTTGGTATTTCAGCTACCAGTACCGAGTATTAGACGAGTCAGGTAGCCCCGAATAATACCACATGCACTGGGCTTAAGTTTAACCCCCTCTGAATCGAGTCTTTGTGGCGCTTCGGTTTTCTTTTCCATGGGTGGATAGACAGATTTAAAAGTTCCCTAAAATGTCAACTTCTATGTTTCAAGATGTAAATGGAACAAGGCGCTTTATGGGATGCCTACCCCCTTGGTCCTAACATAAATTATAAATTCTCTTGTGGCCCCTGTGGGGAGAGTTTAATGAGCTTAGTTAAGTTAGTTTTAAGGTGGCTTTGATTCACTTAAGGTGTGAAAGTGTGTGAGAAAGAGGTGAAAAATCACATATTTTTAACATGTGGATATGCAATGATCCTTTTCAAAATCCCATATTAAGCTACATTTGGTTGTTCCTTGCTCAAAAGCAAAACATTTGCGGATATGGGCCACTTAAAATGTTGCCTAGTTAATCTAAATGATAAACTAAAGGGAGATGGAAAATTATCAGCAGAGAGTGTTCATATGCTTGCCTAGGGTCACCCAAGGGTGCAAATCCATGAGAGATTACTTGCTCTCTAAGGATAATTAAATCCTAGTCCTGAATCCTAGTGCCAAAAATTGAACTAAAATTAATGACTTTAAACTAGGAAAATGAAAAAACTTTAGTTATGCATGTATGGAGTAGGGCCACTTACTTTGGCTAATTACCTATGTGTTTTTGGTGTCTAAATTCACAAAACATAAATTATTTCAGAATGCAAGTTAATTTCCCCCTACTTAAACCATGTGTTTACTTTGCGAAAATAAACTTTGAAATTTTAAAACTAACACCTAAAACTACTAAAATGCAGCCAAGAGTGAGTTTTAACAAGTCATGGGACACCTCACATAGTATGGAAGATTTATTATGGGCTTCCAATCACTTTAAAAATATGAAATGAAGGGAAATAGCATAAATTTTCTACCTATGGTTTCCACGCACAAAAGACTCACACAGGCGTGTTGTCTAAGCACAGGTCACTGTTGAACGCATGCGGTCGGGCGCGTCTATCTATGTAAAAGTAACGCGAATTTCCGGCAATAAATTTTTTGGAGCTTTTGAGCTTCAGCCTCTCACTAAGGGTGAACAGGCAGAGAAGAGGATAAAAGGGGTTGTTCAAGCTAAACTCCAGAGCAAAGAAAGAGGTCTCTGCAAAAGGCACAACCATATTAACTAGGAAGTAAAACTAGTGGAGTCGCCAATCCTGTGTTGGTGGATTTGGTGCTCCAGTGTACCAATCCACGCTTGCTTAAGAGGAGTGGATGTTTCCTCTTAAGTTCCTGGTCACGGGAAGATAAACAAGAGAGTTAGCAGGTTAGTGAACATGCCAGAAAATAACACACTAGATAATTAAATAGCATGCATATGTAGAGAGAAAATAAAAGATAAACTAAACAAATAACACAAAGCACGTATAGAATCAAACAACACAATAATACCAACAGTGGCATCTATGTCCCCTCTTATTGTGTGCCAGTGGGAAATAAAAGGTAGAACGTTTACACACTTTCCAAGGGGACCTTAGAACTAGGGAGTTCTAATACCCGATGCAAGGATGTTTTTACCTCCGAGTTGCCTTGGTGAAAGGTCCCTCTCTACTCCGAAGAATTGGAGTTGTTGAGTGGCCAACAACTAAATCCACTCTCTACTTCTACTCCAAATCACACACTACTGGATTTCTTGAAGAAATTTTTCCCAACATAAAAATGTGCTCTCCCTTTTTTCATCTCTTGGTGGTATTTTATAGATGAATTCAAACCCTCCTTCCCTCTCTTGGTACATTGATGGATGGTGACCCAAGAGAGGAGGATGATTCCATTGTGTGCCACATTATTCTATTGTATGCTCCCTTGAGGTCCTAAGGAGGCTTGGGCAGTTGTCCTTGGGCGACCTCAAGTGTGGGATCAATTTTCTAGAGTGTGCCTTGTGGTACCGAAAAGTGACTTCCGCCACTCTCAGGTCCACGCAGATTTTTGAGAGAAATCCGCGCAAAGGGGTGCCTATCGAATAAAAATGTGCGCAAAGGTGCATTCTGCTGGTTTCTTGATTGCATAATTTGATTTTTCTTTTGGACCTTAGATATTTTTTAAATTCTTTAGATTCTCTAATGTGCCTCAACCCTGTAAATCATTCGGCCTGACATTTAATAATGTCATATTTTCTTGTCCTATTTTCCAGTGATAACAACTACTATCTGGGTATTGAAGTAACTCAACATCCTAAATTTATATTCCTTTATCAAAAGAAGTACATTGGAGATCTTTTGAACAAGTTTGGCATGGATGAATGCAATCCCTTGATTTAAAAGGATTTTTGTTTATGAAATGAATATTTAAATAAAATAATATAGATCAACCATAACAAAAACAAAACAATAAACAAAAAATATAAAAAAATATGAAGGTCAAAATATAAATAATTTAAACAATTAGTTCTAAAAACTTGAACAATATAATAAATGGTCAAACTTAATTAAAAATATAATGAAAACACTATAATAATAAAACATAATATTTCAGTCCAACATAATTAATCAAAATAAATAAGTAAATCAAATAAATGCAACGACTAGTTTTAATTAAGTAAATATTATTCATTAAACAATAATATTTTAGAATAATTTAAAATAAAAAATAATAATAAAAGGGAAGGAACAAAGTCCAATAAATAGATATATTCAAGTCAAACAAAAGCATGGACAAAGACACACAATAAGGAATCACAAGGATACATAAAGGTTAACATCCAAGCAACTAACTAACATGAAAAATTAGTAATAATAAACTAAATAAAAATACTTATTATAATTAAAATGAATCTTATTAAGTAAATGAACGATTTTTTATGGAATACGAATAACCATAGGAAAAGAAAAGAAAAGAAATAAATAAATAAGTAAAAATATAGTATAAAAAATAAAAGGAGGGGGTAAAGAATAAACAAAAGGAGAAAAATATAAATTCAAGAAGAAAGCGCAGGTACCCAACAACAATTGATTTTCCAGCCATCATCCCTATTTAAATTGCTTGACCTCCTTTCAATTTCTATAGCCTCCCTTAACTTACGAAAATGACAATGATCTACCATGGCAATGGCTCGAACATCTTCAATGTAGATGTGGTGTTTTCTGTTTTGGTTTTTATTTTATTTTTTTATTTTTATTTTTAATTTTTAATTTTTGTTTAAATTTTTATCTTTTATATGCTAATTTTGTTTTTTTAAAACCTTTATTATGTTTGTTTTTTTTTGTCTTTTTATCTATTTTTTCATATTGTATTTTTTTGGGTTGTTTAAGTATTTTTTTTTTCAATGTTTTCATATTCTCAATATATTTGATTGGATATATGTGTCAAAATAAAAGGTATGTAGAAGTAATAGATATAGGAGAACACTTTTTTGTTGATGGTGTACTTCCTTTGTAGTCGATAGCATTTTGGAAGTGTCATTTTTTTTTTTTTGCATAATCTTCAATATGTTTATTAGTTTCGATTTATCAAATTCAAAAGAAATATAATTTTAAAATTAAATTATTATTATAGTTCTGTATGAGGCTTCTGAAAAATTGTCTTTGATACTTGGCAATAATGCAACTTTGACAAGAGCCTTGAATCATGCCCACAGGAGAGCTAGGGCTTACTGTGGAACCCTACCCCTGCCGCACTCGTCCTTTTCCTGCTCTCATTGCAGCTACCGCCCCCAGTAAATTAGCTTCAGGTTGAGCAAACTTCAGATGGGGCCTCCCGGGGAGGGGCATCCGCCCCCTCCTTCAAATCAATACTCACTGGCGCAACTCATCCATCTTCGGCTCCCACATCTACTCCCGGTATGTACAAAGGAAATCAGACAGAGACATTGTCACTTGGGGCTCAATGACTGGCGCGCATGAAGGGCCGCTGCCTCCCAAAGGAAATAAAAAACCCCAAGGTGGTGATCCCCAACAACCATCTTGAACAATACCACTAGTTTATCTAAGACCATGCAATTATATGAAATTTTATGGGTATATCGCTGAGGGAAGCTGATATCCTATGATGGATCCAACGAAAGCGGTAGCCAAAAGCTCCCTTTGATCTTCGCCTCCGGGCTAAAGGTTTTTTCACAGTAATATTCGAATATCTGGACGACCAGAAGAGGATCCTAGCCTAGTGGCCCTTATTTCATGAAAAATGTTGGCTTATTCATGAGGCACTCAGAGCCTTGATACAACCTTGACAAGGATCAATTCCTAGCTTCCCCAATTTGGGTTCTTCTGTACTCCCTCCCAGAGGATTTCTGGGAGTTTGATATACTGGAAATCATAGCTAACTCCATAGGAAAAAAATTTCAGGTCTCAGAGATCACACGCCGCAAAATATTTTCTTCATATGCATGAATTTATGTGTATATGAACATTTCGTAGCCTCTTCCAGAATCGATGGAAATAGAATACCAAGACGAGACCTGGTCTCAGCCACTGGACTATGAGCATGTGTCATTTAAATGCAGATTATGGCATGAATATGGACATCTCTTCAGTGATTGTCCAGAACAGGCCCAGGTCCCTATAGTGAATCATGCCTCAGATGGTTTCCGAGAAGTTTAGAGACAACATCCTCCTCTGAGTAAAGCTCCTCCTCCTCCAGGCCAGACTAATACCATGCATGCATCTTCCATCCATTTGACAAAACCCTCAAACATGGCCTTTGGGCGTCCCCCAAGTAGTTCCCAACCATCCCCACCGAACCCTCAAGGGAATTGATTCGCTATCTTAGCTGAATCATCTAAGCCAGATCTAATGACAACATAAGGGGAAGCTCCTCACACCCATGCAACAATGAAAGTAGAATAGGGTTTGGATAATTCGAAGGGAAAACAACCAAGCAAGCAAAATGCTCCAGAGGCCCAATCAAATAGAAAATAAATCCTCCAAGTTCTCCTTCAAGTACACAAAATGTTAAAACAATGATCCATATTTATGCAGGAACACAATAAAATACATGAATAAATATAAACATAGAGATGCAGTAGAAAATATACTTCATTTCATTAATATCAAATAACTGAAATAAGATTATAGACAAATGGAAATAAAATAGCTCAGGCGATGGTAGCTTATCTCTAAGAAGAGATGTGGTGACTACATGCCTCTGAACCGTGTTACAATGAGGCTCGAAGGAATATTTATTATTGAGAAACAAGGGAAGACCCTAAACATCCAAAAAACTAACCCTAGGATATGAAGCACCAAAACTATGGACCCCGCTTGGGTAAATTGGTACATTAACTTCCCGGGGACGTAACTTTGGCACATGATCTCTGTTTGATGCGCACAAGACCTCGTTAGAAATATATATCCTAGGAATAAAAATTTTGAGTGACAAACATTGGTCAAAACAACATGTCCCAGTTTTCCCAAAAAACTTCATTTAGGGCCTCAAAACGACTTCAGAAATTTAGGACCCGAAAAATTGTCATAAATAGTAAACTATGCTACAATTAAGGAAACTGGAAAACTGAAAGAAAAAATAGTGGGGGTCCAAGTGGCATAGGTGGGTGGCCATGAATATCCACCTGGATCAGTCTTACCCCCTTAGGAAGCAATGGTCCCCATTGTGTTGAGTTCCTCCTTGAGGTGAGGAAACTTTTGTTGAACTTGGTCCCTAATGAGCCACTTGCCTTGGTTGATCAACTTTGACAACCCGATACAACTGGATCTTATGTTAGTGAGTGTTCTTGATCTGCATGTATATGATCCGATTAGTTTTGGCATGTTCTATGCATTCGAGGTTTAACTCTGTTGGTGTGAGTTGTTATGCAATGTCAGATGTGTCTAACAATCATGGAAAGTAGGGATGAAGGCTGTCCACATTGAACACTGGGTGCAGTCGAAGGAATGGTCAAATAATGAGCTTGAAGGAATTCCCCCCTACAACCTTGATGATGGTATATGGCCCATATCATAGCGAGAAAAGCTTGTGATGGGGGCCCAACAAGGCACTCCTTCTGCAAATGTAGGCAAACTTTGTCACCCACCTGGAACTTGTGTGGCATCCGATGCTGATCATATGATTGCCTGTACTTAGAATTTACTTTATCCAATATGTCATGGACCTATTGGTGGATGTGATGAATGTGCCCAATGAAGTTGTTCACCTTGTCTACTTCGAACTCGACATGAGCTAGATCTTCCTGAGTAGCTGCAAATGGTATGGCCACATCAATGGGACATAACGGCTAGAATCCCATGCCCATCTGAAAGGGGTTGTGGCTAGTTGATCTGTGGAGAGGCTGGTTATAGCTGTGTTGGATATAGGGGAGGATTTCATCACATGTGCGTGGATGCTTCGAGTTGTACATGCACAAAATGTGTACAATCATCCTATTGACAACCTCTATTTGGACATTAATTTAGGGGTGAAAAATCATGGAATTAGTGAGATTGGTGTCCAACATCGACTAGATACTTGACCAAAATGTACTAAGGAAACTGATGTCCCGATCTGAGATAATGGACTGTGGGATCCCAAAGTGTACCCACACTCACTAAAAGAAGATTTTATCAATGAATTCTACTGTGATATTATTCTTGCAGACCACGATAATCACCATCATAAAGGATCTGTCGATGAACACAAAAACATAGTCATTTTTATGCTCGGTAGAAGGAAGGCCCAACATGTAATCCATGGAGATGGTCGACTAGGGGTAGGAAGCGGAGCATATAAGCCTTGATTATTGATGGTTGTTTTGGAAATGGTGTAGGCAATGCATGATCTGATGTACCTCCCGACATCATGTCGAAGGTTCGACCAATAAAAATACTTCTGCGGTACTGCCACTGTTTTCTCGACCCCAAAATGTCCAGCAACCCGACTGTAGTGCGCTTCCAAAATCATCTTGGAAAATTCGCTTGAAGGAACACAAAGGTGTCCTAGGTAGCATAATAGTGCATCATGAAGGTGAAAATATGGAACTTTCTTACCCTCCAGGAGTGTCTGGCATGTGTTTCCAAATTCTGGATCACTTTTGTAGAGATGCGGCCAACCCGAAGTCTCGTGCCCATAAGAGTTGAGCATAGTGGTTAGTGTCATGATCGACGGTTGGCTGAGGCAGTCTACAAAATTATTGGTGCTTCCATTCTTGCACTTGATGTTCAAATGGAATTGTTGCAGGTATGTGGACCATTTATTATGGCGATCGTTTTTCAACTTCCCTTGTGTCTGTATGAACTGCAGGGGTCGATGATCTGTGTGGATGACCGTTTCCTTCCCCAAAGTGTAATGCTTCCATTTTTGATCCGTTTGCACAATGGAATACATATATATTTCATAGGTGGGACACTTTCAGAGTGTGTCTGAAAGTGTATCATTGTGAATGCCACTAGATTCCCCTACTGAGTAAATACTACCCCAATAGCATAGTTAGAGGCATCTGTCTCGATCTCAAATGGTTGCTGCAAGTCTGGTAATGTGAGAACTGGTGTAGAGAAGAGGTAATTCTTTAACTCTATGAATGCCTTATGTTGAGATTCAGACGAAAAGAAATTCTCTTCTCGATCTCAAATGGTTGTTGCAAGTCTAGTAATGTGAGAACTGGTGCAGAGTAGAGGTAATTATTCAACTCTATGAATGCCTTCTGTTCAGATTCAGACAAAAAGAAATTTTCTTTCACTCCTCCCTTGGTGACTTGACTTAAAGGCCAAGCGATAGAGAGAACCCCAACACGAACATGCGGTAGAAATTGGCAAGACCTAGAAAGCTGCAGAGCTTTGTTAGAGTTGTTGGGGATGGCCAATTCTGAATGACCCAGATCTTGGCTAGGTCCACATGCGCCCCCAGCTCATCAATGATGTATCCCATATATTGAACCTGGGTCATGCCAAAAGTGTATTTTTCCAAATTGGCGCACAACTTATGTTGCCACAATGTTTGCAAGACTTGTCGAATGTGGTGGAGGTGCTCTTCCTAACTCTGGCTAAATATCAAGATATCATCCAAATACACCACCACGAATGAGTTAGTGAATGGTAGCAAGATGTTTTCCATCAGCCTCGAAGGTTGTGGGAGCGTTCGTCAACCCGAAAGGCATGACCATCCATTGAAAAAGGTCTCCTTGGATTTGAAGGCAATCTTCCACACATTGGTGGGTTAAATTGGTGCCTGGTGATACCTAGACTTCAAGTCAACTTTGCTAAAATATCTGGCCTACTTGAGTTGGTCCAAAATGTCATCAATCCATGGGATCTGATACCTATTCCGGATAGTTATCTTGTTCATCTCTCAATAGTCAATATAGAGTCTCCAACTCCCATCCTTCTTTTGCACCAACACGATCGAAGTCCCACAGGGAAATGAACACAGCCGAATGTGACCTTTCTGTACCAGCTCCTGAATCTACCTCTTGATTTCATCGTTCTCTAGAAAAAAGCATCGATATATTGGTCCATTAGGTAGTGATGCGCCTAGGGTCAGATCAATGGAGTGCTTGACCTGAAAGTGCAGAGACACCCCTGCAGGTGAGGTGAATATGTCCTCATACTCCTCCATGACCATGTCCATCTGTTGCTGCCATGCAGACGAGCCCTGTATGGAGGTCCTGGTCACAACCTTCTTCTTTCCTTGAGGTCAGATCATAAGGAAAACATATTTTCTAGGTTGGGAAATGAGCTTACAGCATTGCTTCGCAATGATCAAAAGATGATGGTAGGCGGTGCTACCTCTAGTATCTTGTACAACTTATTACCCAAAGTAACAATAACAGCGTGAGGTCAAGAATCATACATAATGTTACACCATTTTTTGGTCATCTAATCTATTATCATTAGATGGACCCAAGTACACCATGTAAGACCAATTTTACTCCAAGTAAAATTGCTCACTATGAAAATAACTTAGTAAATCACCTTTATTAAGTTGTTTATGGTCTAAACAGGTAACCCCATAAGGAAATATTAAATAAATATACATTTTTTAAATTTTCCTCAAGGAATAATTAGTTAAACAATAGTTTAATTAATATTTCTAGTTATATTTAACCCAAAACAAGGAAATTAATTAGATATATCATTATTTGTCTTATTATTTTCTAAAGAATAATTGTTTAAATCTTATTTAAAGAATATTATTTGTTAAATATGACTAATTCACCCTTAAATAATTAAGTAAATCATTATTTGTTTGTTTATTACTCAACCACATCCTTAAAATGATAAATAAATCATTTATTTATTTATTGTTTATAAATAAGGGGATTTGACTCAAGTCAAATTCCTTTTCCCTCCAACAAATATAATAAAATATTCCATAAAAGTTGGATCTCGATTTGGTTAATAATATTTTAATTATGCACCAATCTCTAGACTAACTCAATATTTTGTTATAAATAGAAGGGTTTTCCCATTCATTTGTCACCTTTTGTTGCCTAAAGATCACTCTGGAACTCAACTCTTGGTCTGGCTATTGATCCACCATCATAGCCATATTTTTCCATTTGTGTCTGGGTTTTCTACACCATCAAGAGAGAGAAATTCTAAATCTGAAGTGTTGAGGACTTACAAGAACCCATCCCGCTGAGGAGAATAGGGAACACCCTCTTGTGTTTTCCTCCCAGGTGCCACCAATACAAAATTTATTTGATATATTCTTGTCTTATCTATTGGATGCATGGAGTAAATCTTATCTTTTCTACTGTTTAATGTCTTCTAATGTGTAGATATAGATTTTTGCAGCATTTATCTTGATCATCTATCTACAGATATGAAGATATTAGCAGTCATTTCTGCTGTTAGGGCTATTGGTTATGCGCAGCTAAAGTGGTCTTTTTTCGTACGCTTGGAATTAAGATTCATACTAACAACTGGCGACTCCACACGAGTTCACGATTACGACCGCTGTCGTTTTTCTGATCCTTTCATATCCAGCTGCTTCAAAGCCTATGATTTCTCTTCAGCCCCTTGTTTTTTCTTTTCTTGATGTTGTTTTAACCCATAAAACCCTAAAATGATAAAAATTCTAACTTCCACGTGTTTTCAGACCCATTGTGCAGGTGACAAATATCAGTCGCAGCTGAGACAACAAATTTTTCTGAAATCTACTGCCGAGAGTGCCGGAAGTGCAGGTCGCACTTTTCAGCCCAAAACCTGCGACCTGGACCTCCAAGGTGCACTTTATAGCCCAAAAAGTGTGGCCTCTGCTGAAAACAGGTCAGAAACTGCGACCTGAACTTTTTGTAGGGATTTTTTTGAAATTTTTTTGGGTTTGTCTAAGCCTCTGTTCAGGGTTGTATGACCTCCGTCTCCCCCCGTTTTGGACCTAGACTTGTTCTGTTTCACTCAACTAAGTGGAAACCTAGCCCCCTAGGGCTTTAGTACCCTCCACTTTTTGTGGAAGAGTGTTTGCTGTTGCAGGTTGTCTGAAATTTTAGAGTCTTTAGCCATTTTTTCAGATCTGATACCTCATCTTCAGATCCACTTTAGATCAGCTTGTTATCCATCCAAATCACCTCAACTAGATTTGTTTTGGTTTTCCTCTAGGGTTCACTCCGTTTCCCTTCAGGAGATAGCCTTTCGCCACTTCTTCTACATCAATTATTCCTCTGATTTGTTGTCGTTTTTCTGCACCACTTTCCAGCAGATTTTGTCCTTTAGATCCCTGTCCCTTCTGACCTTAGATCTATCGGTTGTGTTAGTGTGTTTTGATTAGTTTTTTACTCACCTATAGACTAGTTGTTGAGAGACCCACCTCCTTGGGTTTAGATTAGTGTATTATCAGATGTTTATTTTCTGTTTTTGCAGGCCTATATACTGACATTTGCAGGTTTATTTACAACTATACAACACACTTTTTCTTTTTTCTCTACAAACGTCTAGGTTTAAAAACTAAAATTTACGCACTTTTACACACACACCCTGAGCGAAAAAGGGCTTGGTTAACACCGCCAAGAAAAGACTCTAAAACATTGAAATCAATTGATCCTGCACCTCTTTGCCCTTGTTTCGACATTGTAATCACTTGATCCTGCACCTCCCTGCCCTTGTTGGTATCTTTTTCCCTTGTGCCGGGTTTGTGTCGTCACCATTGCGTCACCAAGGCGTTTATACTGGAGACTTCTTGGCCTTCATCCTCAGTTTCCAGTTGGAAGACTTACTCCTCCACATAGAGTTCGAGTTAGTCCTCTACTGAGTCAGCACACCGACTCTTCTTCTGGTCCTTTGGGTTCTCCTTCTCATTTCACCTTCGGTTCTCCCCCTGAAACCTTCACTATGTCTGGTGGAGGACCTAATGCTAGTGGTATCCCTAGCCCTCCAGTTGGAAATACCACTAGTGGGACAGTCACAGACACTACCCCAGCTACGCCCTTGCTCCCCTTCATGGCAGGCCTCAGCCTCCCTAATTTTGACCAGTTGATAAACGACCCCATACACCATGACGCTATTTGGCCTGCTATGCCAACAAAGCTCCCTTTAGACATCCCAAATTTTGAAGGTCTTGCTGGACAAGATCCTTCAAATCATGTTCGATCTTTCCACATGTGGTGTTCGTCTAACTCTATTACGGATGACTCTATTCATCTTCGGTTGTTCCAATAAATGCTCACAGGTGAAGCTTCTAGGTGGTATGTAGATCAGGCACCTTCCTCTCATACCACCTTGGCGACTCTTGCCCGGGCCTTTTTGTCTTATTTCCAGCTTCCCCTTCGTTACGACACTGGTACCGAGCTCTTGACCTCTTTCCATCAATCGTCTGTGACCCGCCTATCTGACCTCGTTCAGGGATGGCGAAGAAAAATGAGCCTATGTTGAGCCCCTACCTTCGAAGACCGTGTCTACATGGACTGGTTCCTTATGACTCTCTTGCTGCCCATCGGAAAAGATTTCGCATCGCACTTTACTCAAACCAAAGAAGCCACTCTCCAAATTGCGTTAAAATATGACCTCATATATGCTTAGTCGGGTTATGTTTATACTGTTCTACCTGATCTTCCCAGACCTAGTGGTGCCAACGCACTGGGGGCATCTCACGCCACTAATAGTATAGTTGGAGCTCTCTTTAATCCGTATGCTCAACCTCTCATGGGCTATGGTTTCTCTCAGGGTGGGGCCAACACCTTTGGCACTTTTCCCCCTCCCGATAGCACGTATCCAGGATACAACATGCCTCCTCCTTTTGCCCAACCTCCTATTTACCACACTGTTACCCAACCTCCTTATTATCTGTATTCACAGCCTGGTGCTCCAGCTCCTCCAACATTAGCACCTTATCCTCCCTTTCCTTCTCAACCCCCGCAACAGCAACCACCACCCCCCCAAGGGCAAGTGTACGCATAGCAGGGCACGACTAATCCTCATCCCTCAAAAAGGAAGAGGAAAGGCAATCAAAATCAAGCTGCCTCTGGTAATCCTGGACCTAATCAAGGTAATGCTCCTAACATTACAAACCAGAAACAAGGCACTCAGCCCAAGCAGGATAGGCCTCTTCGTATGAACAAGCCCTGTTCTTGTTGTGGTGTTTATGGTCATTATACGCATGATTGTTCCCTTCTACCACATATGAGACAACTATGGGAGTCTCAAGCAACATTGAGAGGACAAAAAACCATCCCTTTCGTTCCTCCCAGTCCTTCACCTAGTCAACCGGCTATGCTTACTGATCCTTTCCCTCAGCAGGGATTTGTGGCTACCCAACCACCTGAAGGACAGGTGACCACTCAACCTCTTCCATCTAGTTCCCCCGATTGCCAGATTTTCATGATGTCCTATGATCAGCCTTCTGAACCTTCTTCTCCTGGCCCTTTACCTTCAGCTGGTACTCATGAGCACCTTTATCCTCCTGGAACGGTTCCTCCAGGCCTCAACCATCTTGGAGCCCTCCCGCCTGGTCATTACCCCTCTGGTCAGATACCATTCCTAGCTCCCCCACTAGGAGTGTACACAGTACCTATTATGGCCACCCTCTCTCTTCCTAACCTAACCCTTGGGATTCCCGTCTAGTACCTTGATCCTCTAGTCGCCACCCCGCTTGGTCAACCTAAACCTTATCTTGCTTTGACCGCGGTTCAACCGGTCCCTATGACTTCTCCCGCTACAACAGTGCCTCATTCACCTCAACAAGAACCACCTCCCTTTGCGACCGCTTCAGGTAAGAAGGGCAAAGCTCGCAAGGGGGCATCAAAGGACAAGGCTACCCTGACAAACCCTACCCTTTCTTGGCCTCCAAAGCATACCATCTAGTGTGTTTTGTGTGATGTTGTTGGCCATGCCACCCATACTTTTCTGGAGTTGCCTCACCTCAATTCCATGTTCAATGAGACATTTCCGAAATCTGATATCCCAGAGGTATATGTCACAATACCCGATTCAATCTCGAAACTCAAACCATTGTGCACAAATCACCCTTGTGCTTTGTGTGATTTCCATGGCCATTACACTCACCTTTGTCCTCGCCTTGAAGAGTATCATTCCTCTTTATAAGCCTTACACCAATTCAAGGCTGAGCGCAATGTGTCAACCGCTCCCTTATTTTCGCATCTTGCTTTGGAAACACCAGAAGACATAGATGCTCCCATTAACTTTCCCCCTTATGATGTTGAGATAAAGGGGCCTTGGTCAAAAGTCCCCGATGAGACCCCCCCTGATGTTTTTCCTGACCTCCCTTAAGCACCCTCCCTAGTCTCAAAATCGGTAGATCCTTTGTCTGCTTACTCTTCTGTCACCCCTTGTGACGATGCGCATGCGAACCTCCCCTCTCATGATGTGGAGTAAGGTAGCTTCACTGCGTCAGGTGGTCTTTCTCCCATCAGTCACCCCATCTTCTATTAAGATGACGACATTATGGAAGTAGCCACCACTCCTGACTTTATCTATTCCCCCTTACATCGAACTCATGCATTCGAACCACATGCACCTTGTGGCCATTACATTGACACCCAATGTTTGGGTAAGGGGGTACCCATATTGGAGAGACCAGGAGAAGCAGTTCTCCACCACTCTCCTAGTGAATCTAGTCGTGACGACTCTAGTCCCATTATTCTTCCACATTTAGAAGAACCTCTAGAGTCCCATATCACTTCAAGATCACTCTAGGGATGATACCCCTCATCATTCCTTCATATTTCATCGACAACCCAGTCTCATAGACATTGTGGTTGACCAACCTATAGGTTTTCTAGGAGAACATCAGTTCATTATCCCAACTACTATCTTTGGGATAGTAACACCATGTATTCCAACCCAGAAACTTAAAATCCATTTGATTCATATATGTAGTACCAAAAACGATTGGCAATCATCTATTTCCTTTCTCAAACTACATAACCATACCGAAAACAAGTGGCACACCGCATCATTAAAATGTGTTTAGATTTCCCTTTTTCTAAATAAATTTTTGCATGTCCATAACATGCCTGGGGGCACCCATGCCCCTCAACCATAAAATCCCAGATCTTAGCCCATAACAGCATTGAAACCCCCTTTCTCTTACAGGTCACAATTTCCAGGTCATTTCGTGGGACAGGTGGCAGTTTCCTGCCCAATACCTACTACCCAGGTCGCAGAACAGACCCCAAGAAACTACAACCTGACCTGTTCATGAACTCTGGCTACCTAAGCTGAACTTTCAACCCACTAAAATGAAAGAGTAGGATTAGGCATCTTACCTACAACTTTCAGATCTTAAATTCCAACGGTCATTTTATCTGCTACAACTGCCACAAGATTTAAGGCCTCCTCTCCTCACAACATTCACCACAGCTCCAACAGCAAATGAGTGAATCTGGAAGGAAAATGCCTTATTAAAAGAAAACCCCTGATTTTTCTTTCGCTTACTGTGACCAAACCGTAGTCCAGTTTGATGAACTGTCTATACCATTGGAAAGATCTCACCAAGCCCTCAAATGGGTATCTCTTAGTTTTTTTTGTGATTTGATACTTCACCAGGACACATTTTTTCCAAGAAGCGCCATTTCACCCTTCCTCAAAATCGAAAGAACTTCACTTGCAACACTCGTACCGGGGGCACCATTTTGCCTCCATACTTGTCCACGCTCGTGTCGACTTTCATCGTGAATAACCATCTTGTACTCATTCTTTTATGGTCCCCATTGGACCCTTTACATATGTGGCAGCACCATCGAGTCACCCTTGTTAGAGCATCCAAGTTGAGTCATCATTGCTTTCATGGAGTCTATCTCGAGTCCTTTTGCATCTTGCCATAGTCCTCCATCATTCATTGCTTGGTCCCTCTCTCGTGTCGCACATTATGGCCTTCAATCCCACTGTCCCCTATCCCTCATGATGTTGTGTCAGTCGTTGCTAGGTCTTCCATGCCCTTTATGATCTAACAAGGGAAGTCGTCCATTCGCTGCTCATTCCCCCCCATTTCATCATCATCATTGGTGTCATTCTGTCAGTCACTCTACTATTTTCTCTCGTGCCCTAGTTGAGGATCCATTATTGCCTCACCTATGGCGGACCTCCTTATGTCGACATCAACTCGTTCATTCTAGAAGATAGGTCTAAAGGGCAGTGTACCTTGGTTCCAGCTTCCACTCTGGTTCGGTGCCTCAGATCAGGCAAAGGGACTCCTTATTGCCCTTTGACTTGATTGTTTCTCAGCTCCAGCTCCTTTTAGCATGATTGAGATCCGTATACTCGATGGTTCAGTGATGCCGCAGCTGACATCGATGATTCCCAAGTGTGTGTGAGATTTCTCAGCCCTCATGAGATGGTGGCCCTACAGGTATCCCCCCACACACTCGGATGACCTCTTCATCACAGCCTTCGATGCAGCTCCATACATTTGATGATGTCGGCCTCAGCTACTTGCAACATCATTTTTTTTGCATGTATCAGTCATATTTTTACAGCCCTTTCCTGTGTTCAGGGGCATCTGGGTTGCATTTACATCTCATGTACTCAACTATTATTGTACAAGTCCTGTCTGTTATCCCAGGCACAATATGTATGTGGGATTCATTATCATGTTATTTATCTAGCTCATGTTTATGCCAGCATATCCTATATTATTCCGTCCCATGGTTTTCCAGATGCCTTATTTTTTGTACTATTGCCTCTGCAGGCATAGGTATGCCTCCCCCGCCGCCTATAGCAGGTACTCACTCATCAAAGAGACTTGTCGCACCTACAAGTCACCTCCTCAAGGTCTAATTCTTTCAGCACTTTGGTTTACCTTATAACTCTCTCTCTTTGACTTCCCCTTCGATGTCTAGTGATTGAGTTCTTACAACGTACTTCAGTCATACGATTAGCTCCTAATGCTCGCACGCTGGGGGGAAATCTGTTACACCATTTTTTGGTCATCTAACCTATTATCATTAGATGGACCAAATTACACCATGTAAGACCAATTTTACTCCAAGTAAAATTGCTTTCACTATGAAAATAACTTAGTAAATCACCTTTATTAAGTTGTTTATGGTCTAAACAGGAAACCCCATGAGAAAATATTAAGTAAATATACATTTGTTTGATTTTCCTCAAGGAATAATTAGTTAAACAATAGTTTAATTAATATTTCTAGTTATATTTAACCCAAAACAAGGAAATTAATTAGATAAATCATTATTTGTCTTATTATTTTCTAAAGTATAATTGTTTAAATCTTATTTAAAGAATATTCTTTGTTAAATATGACTAATTCACCCTTAAATAATTAAATAAATCATTATTTGTTTTATTATTACTCAACCACATCCTTAAAATGATAAATAAATAATTTATTTATTTATTATTTACAAATAAGGGGATTTGACTCAAGTCAAATTCCTTTTCCCTCCAACAAATATAATAAAATATTCCATAAAAGTTGGATCTAGATTTGGTTAATAATATTTTAATTATGCACCAATACTAGACTAACTCAATATTTTGTTATAAATAGAAGTGTTTTCCCATTCATTTGTCACCTTTTGTTGCCTAAAGATCACTCTGGATCTCAACTCTTGGTCTGGCTATTGATCCACCATCATAGCCATATTTTTCCATTTTTTTCTGGGTTTTCTACACCATCAAGAGAGAGGAATTCTAAATCTGAAGTGCTGAGGACTTACAAGAACCCATCCCATTGAGGAGAACAGGGAACACCCTCTTGTGTTTTCCTCCCAGGTGCCATCAATACAAAATTTATTTGATATATTCTTGTCTTATCTATTGGATGCATGGAGTAAATCTTATTTTTTATATTGTGTAATGTCTTCTAATGTGTAGATATAGATTTTTGCAGCATTTATCTTGATCACCTAACTACAGATCTGAAGATATTAGCAGTCATTTCTGTTGTTAGGGTTGTTGGTTATGCGCAGCTAAAGTGGTCTTTTTTCGTACGTTTGGAATTAAGATTCATACTAACACATAACATGTTGCTTCCAAAAGTATGGTTGGCCTAATAATACATCACAAACTTCAAGAGGAGAAACATCACATAATACCGCATCCGTGAAGGTCTTGGTGTTGTAGGGAAGGCGACACTGCTGGATGATGTAGAGATATCGTGCTTGGTGAAGCCACCCGATTTTGTATAGTTGTGGGCATGTTGTGACCAGCAGGCTCGGTTGCTTTACGACCTCTACTGAAATGAGGTTATTTTGGCTCCCTCTTTCGATAATGAACTACAACAGGGAACCCTTTACCCACATATGGGAATAGAAGAGACACTCCTCCTCCTTTGGATCTTCGGGTTCTTCCTTCTGGATCTTGGTGGTGACAACGATGGCACTGGGCTCCACGTCGATAATCTACTTCCCTTTTTCATTCCCCTTGTTGAGTTCTACCTCAGAGTTAGAACATGCATATGATTCAAAAGCCTTCAACTCAGCCACCAGTGACTGCTTGGCTTGATCCTCACTTGTCTTGTGAGTGGAGCTCTTATGGAACTCACACCACTTTCCCGTTCCCTTATTTGGCTTCATGGTGTTGTTCTTCGCAAGCGGCTTCGATGGGTTGTCTTGGGCCACCCCGCCTTGGCCTTGTTCTTTTTTTTATGGTTTGGATGCACCTTTGCACAGATCCAAAGTCTTGCTTCTTCTGTTTAAATTTATGCTCAATTTTGACAGCATACCGATATGCTGCACCAAGCGAGGAGATGTTGAGGAACTCTATTTCCTCCTGGATGTATCTGCGCAAAAAATTGTGATACTTAAGCACCAAATGTTTCTTTGAATCTTTGATACCCATCTTTTTGCACATGGTATGGAACATATTCTTCAACACATGCACATATTGATCCCTTTGTTGCTGCAACGTAGTCCATTTTATGTACTTGTCCTCATAGTTCCCCACAAGGTAGATTTCTTCATTGATGGCATTTGAGAAAGAATTCCAAGTGGGTGTGATTGAGAACAGGGAGGATTCCCCCTCATCCTTTTGCTCACAGTAGGTTTCCCATGAGTCCTTGACATGGGGGGTGACTTTCAGGAGTGCAAAAGTAATCTTTTCCTGAATGGAAAAGTCATGAACCAAAAAATATCCTTCTAATAGATTCTACAATCTATATATGGCATCTGCATCTATTTGGACCTAAAATATGGTAATGTCGAATTTTACTTGTACCTTAGAAGGAGCAGCACCTCCAGAGTGGTTTCCGAATGAACATGTGTAGCCAGTGGGCAGCCGTCAAAGGATCTGGGAAAAGTTGTCTATCATTGCGTTCCTCTGTTTCTCGAGGGCCTCGTAGAGAAATATTTTGATAGGATATCCTGCTCCCTCATATTTCTTTTTCTCTACCATGGGAGGTCTTCAAGGTTTGTGATGCTGATCTAGCAAAGGTTCAACCGGATCAAGCCCTAACTCCTTATACCCCGACCTCGTTGGGGACAAGTAAAGAAAGATCGAGAAAGAGAAGAATGCTCTAATACAACTAATCCATATTTATGCAAGAATGAAATAAATACATAAATAAACTTAAATACATATATGCAGTAGAAAATATACTTCATTTCATTAATATCAAATAACTGAAATAAGCTTACAGATAAAATGGAAATAAACTAGATTGGGTGATGGTAGCTTATCTCTGAGAAGAGATGTGGGGACTACATGCCTTTGAACTATGTTGAAGGCCTCTTTATTATTTAGAAACAATGGAAAACCCTAAACATCTAAAAACCTAACCCTAGGTGATGAACCACCAACTTTATGGGCCTCGTTTGGGTAAATTGGTACATCAGCTTCCCAGGGACATAACTTTGGCATATGATCTCCATTCGACGCACACAATACCTTGTTAGAAATATTTATCTAAGGACTACAACTTTTGAGTGACCATAATCAATTAAAGATCAATATTGGTTCTGGTTTTCCCAAAGAGCGTCATTTAGGGCCTCAAAATGGCTCCAGAAGTTTAGGAACCGAAAAACTGCCAAAAATAGTAAATTGTGCTACAATTAAGGAAACTAAAAAACTAAAAGAAACAATGGTGGGTTACAAGTGAAATAGGCAGGTGACCACCAATATCCACTGGATCAGACAAGATGTGAAGCTATAATAACTCAAATCTGATGAGAGAGTCATGGTAGCCTACCTTTGCAGTTAGGCGAAAGAAGGATCAATGGAAATTCATCAAGACCAGTTGGATCAGTTTCATCAAATATTTAAATACTAGGAGAAACGGCAAGCCTCCATGGATTTTGCATCATCAACTTCCCTTAGTTCCTCAAGAAGAATACCCCCCCTCGCAGAGATCTGATCCTAGCTTGGGATTCAAGAAGAGGGGAAGAAGACCAACGCATGAAGTGATACGAGAAGCAGGGGAATCTTGGTTAAATCAGGGCAAACAATTGTCCTGATGGAGTATTACCAACGATATCTCCATTCCCGCCTCAATGAATCTGATATCATGGAATATATGAGGCTTAAAATCAAAAGGGAAGGTGAGGTACCTGAAGGAAATAATTCAGACAAAGAAGCGAGACATAATTTTTTTGCAAGAAACAAAAGTGACATAGGAAAGACTAAAAGACATTGCTAGAAAAAGCTAGCCATTGAAGGAATGTAGGGCCTTGGATGCAAGAGGTAGTGCGGGGGGGGGTTGGGTATCCTATGGGACCCCATATCTATTTTCTTCAATCAGTGGATGACCAACCGTCACTCTCTCACAGAACAATTTGACTTTATCAGATATTCAGAAAAGGTCTAGTTGACAGGTGTTTATGGCCCCACTATGTTCGGGCTAAAGGAAAGTTTTATCCTTGGCCTGAGATACCTTAAGGAACTAGTGGGGGAAGATAACTAGATTGTGGCTAGGAAATTTAACTTCATAAATGATCTCAACAAGAAAAAAAGAGGCATTTGACAATTGGATCATATATCTGTGGCTTTCTAGAAAACTATGCAAGAGTTGAGAACCAAAGATCTTGATTTCAAAAATGGGGCTTTGACTAGGATTAATCTACAAGGAGGTAAGTTTAAAATAGACTCAAAATTGGACTGTTTTCTTCTCTCTGAAAATATCCTCCTCCAGGATTTGTTTTTCCATGAGGATATCCTCCCATGCATGGGATCAGATCATTGGAAAATCTGTTTAGATATTGACTTGCGAATGTCTCCTCCTAACCGTCTGTTCCGTTTTGAATCCTTCTAGCTTGAAAAAATGGATCTCTTGGAAAAAATGGAATATTGGTGGCAAGCAACTAGGGTAAGGGGATGCAACCCAGTGGAAACCTTCCAAATTAAGTTCAAGGAACTAAAAGGAAAAATTAAAGAATGGAACAAATATGATTTTGGTAATATACCTCGGAAGAAGCGACGTCTTTAGGAAGGCATGAAATATCTTCAACAACAGATTATCTTGGACAGATGAACTGAAGACCAAATAAATAAGGTGGGACATACCTTAACTGACCTAGAGTAGAGGTGGAATCAGTAGGAAATTTTGTGGAAAATGTTAATCATCAGTATTTTTCACTATCTTTAGATGACTATAGGATGGTTATAGCTTTCTGAAAACAATATTCCTTGAATATCTTGAGTTTCAGAAATATCACTGCCTTCATTATCCTTATAAACCTATTTTCACTATTCCTCAATTGGTCTTCTCAAAGTCACCCTGTTTCTCTTAAAAGACTCCTTATGGGCTTATACTTCTCATTTTCATCCTTCTTTCCTACCTGAGACCTCATTTCCCTTTTTCCCCCTGTCAATAAACTCCACCCTCCCTCTAGGGTTTCTTGTTTCCAAATCATTCCCATGTTCCTTTGGGCATAATAACCTATAACAATACTTTGTTTTCACTTGAAAATTCCCAAGTCAAATTTCAGTCAAAATCAGGTCAAAGGACACCCCCATTAGGTCATTAAGGTTTTTACATTGTTTAAGGTCATCCTTGGATGCTTCAGGCACTACTTTTCCTTTGCTAGAATCCGGCTCAGATGTAATAGAATGTCAAGACATGGTTATTCAAGAAGGACCTAAAATATCCAAATAGGATTATCTTCTCAGTTCAGAACCTGCAAGTGAGAAAAATGGAAAAAGTTTAGCACTTCTGCAGGAGTGTTGAAATATTTATCAGCAGAAGGTACTGATGAGGTAGACTGTTTTCTCCTGCATGAAAAAAAATTACAACAAGGGAAAGAGGAAACACATGGTCTTGTAGATGACTAGGGTTATGGACTTGTTAGTCCATTTGAGTGCCAAAGTAGTGATCACTTGCAGAAAATGACATGGGGAAAGCACACAAGGCCAAACATGAAGAAAGTCTATTAGAAAATATCGATGAAGAAATTCTATCAGAGAAGATTGATGGAATATGGAAAAAGGTGAGGTGAACTGGACAGAAATGAATGAACTTGAAAGGGCTATAGAGAACTTAGAATACAACACTGATGATTGCTGTAAAGAACTGCAGACACCTAGGGTTTTGAAGAAACTGGCCAGAGGAGGTGGAAAAGATGAGTTGAACTTCATGGTAGAAACTACAGAAGATTTTGAAGATACTACTATGTGATTACATCCCAAACTTGTCAAAATGAACTTAGCATGCCTCAATGAGCAAAAGAAAAGCTAATTCCATGATTTCAGTCACCTGCAAGGAAAAAGTGTCAAAGAGTGTTAGTGAGAAAAGAAAAAGGACTTCAAACATTAGAAAGTGGGTTGTTCAAATTAAATAAAAATTCCATTTTCCTATAAATTCCATTGAACATTTCAAAAGAGTCATTGTTGCCTTTAAAAGCATTAGAAGTTTCAAGGAGAGAAGAATTTGTGAGTTTTATGAACAGAATCGGGCTAATTTTCTTGGCGTTGCGTGCTTGGGAGTTGGCATTGTGCCCTTGGCCATTTTCCTCCATGCAATTTCTGAAGGTGTTGCGCCCTTGCTAGATCATTGCGCTCTTGCTAGAAAGCACCCTGTGCTAATTTTCTAAGGCACTGCATGCTCAAAACTTGGTGTTGCGCACTTAGCTTGGCGCTGCGCCCTCAGATACTGGTGTTGCGCGCTTGGACATAAAGGGTTTCTAAGTTTTCCAACCACCCAAATCTCTTCAAATTGCTTCAAAATTATTGCCAAGGTCCTCTAAGCACTCTTGAGGGGTAATTACAAGACATAAACCTTACTTTGAAGCTATTTTGGTCATCATTTAATCAATGAAGTAAAACCCTAAAGAAAACCCTAAGTTTTAGCTTGAAATCACTGTTTCATTCCTATTTCATCCTCCTTGAAGAAAATCAGTCATGAACAGGGGAAATTACATTGCTTGAGGTTTTTTCATTCATATATTTTTCCTCCTTCACTTATTCCCTTCATTTTCAAAGCTGCCATTTCATTCCTTTCCCCTCATCTCATTTCCACTTGCACTCTAGGGTTTATAAAACTGATTTTAACATGTCAGAGGAAGGAGATAGTGGTAGTGGTGTTGAGGCACAAATGCCAAGGATAAATGATCACAAGGGAGGGAAGATAAATAAATTTTAACCCCTCAATACAAAGGAACTCATGGCATATCCTCTTACTGTTTCTTGCTTTAAACATGTGGGCTGCTTTGAATTTTGTGAGAAGGTGCATCAAGTCCAAAATCACCAATACCTAACAAGACTATTCATCATTAACCTACATGACAAGCAAGTCAATATTGTTGGTGTTACATTTGAGATGTCCATTGATTCCATTTCAGCTGCTACAGGGATACCAAGTGTGGGAGAAAAGTGGTTCAAATAAGAAAACCTAGACATGAGTTATTTTGAACCATACCTAAAACCTAGGTATAAAGATCACCACAAGTCCATCTTCCCTTTTTCACATCTTCTTGACAGATATGCACCCATGATGAGGATAATAATGAAGTATTTCACTTGTGAGGGAAGGTTTTCTCGCCTCTACGCATACCACATCCGCCCTCTTATGCATTTCACTAGAGTTAGGATGCAACATATACCATTTATCTTTTCCGTAGCATTGACAAAATGGCCTACATTGTGCAAAAGAGAGATTATCATCAGAAAATGTAGAGCCTATTTCATCACTCACTCATCAATATGGTGGTCATGCATCAACTCTAGCAGAAAAACATTCCATGGGATACCTTCATTGCCAATGAGGTTTTCACTACTCCACCTGGCCATCATCAGCAGGATATCCCTTCCTCACCTCATCCTCCCATTCCTACTTCTCCATCACATCCCACCACCCATGCATCACTATCCACTCACATCCATTCACTCATATTGATCCTCCCTCATCACCTTTTCAAAATCCTTCACCATCATCTCTTGATACCAGAGCATCTAGCAGTGAAAGAGACAGTGAGACAATTGGCACTAAAATGATTGACATTGAGCCTTTTCATTTCACATATCAGAGAGGCCACAGGCATGTTTTTTTTGCACTTGATGTGCAAGGGGCCATGCCTTCTTCATCAGAAAAATAGGTTGATAAAAGCAAGGAAAAGGTTACAAAGTAGGTCATTGTTGAAGAGGAGGATAAACATGAAACTGAACAAGAGTTTCAGCTGATTGACCTTGAGGATGAGGATGAGGAGAGAATCACCAATATGTTGATTAAGAGCGAGGATGCCAAGATTATTGAGCTCCAAGCTAATCTTTTTAGAGCAAAGAATGTGATCAACTATCTTGAGCTATAAAATCAGCTGTTAGAGACAAAGCAGGCCATCAGTGAGGTCAGGGAAATCAGAGCTCATAAAGAAGCCAAAAAGGCCAAGGCTTTGCTAGATGAGACCTTGGGCACTTTTTATGATACTAAAGATGAGGAAGATCAACTTCCTCGATAGAGACCAAGGACAATTGGGCTGAAGAGGGCTTTAGCCCGGGAAAGAGAGAAAGAGGCAGAATTGGCAGAGCAACTCACTCCAAGTGAGATGATTGCCATAGAAATTAGCAAAGATAGAGAATATTGGCTAGAGAGAGAAAATTTTCACCTAGAGGATCATCTAGAGAAGACCAAGAGAGACACTGACATGCAAAGGAAGATGGCAAGATGTTATGCCATGAGAAACTTGATTGCAAGGGCCAAGCTCAAACGTGCCCATGCAAAGATTCGGAGTTTGATCAACGAAAAGGAGAAAGTGAAGCTTGATATACTTACTGATGTGTCCCTCCAAGCCTCCCAACCATGATCAGCAAAGAAAAATCCATTTTTGGCACTTTGGTGCAAATTTTGAAATTTTGACAGTTTGGCTTGCAGAAAATTAGGACAAACGCGCAGCGCCACTGGCACTGCGCTCTTTTTTGAGGCACTCAAATGAAAAAAGGTCAAAATTTTCATTTTACTCATGCTAATAACATCATCCTCATAAACGTTTAGAACATTTGGAGCAAAACTGGTCCCTCAAAAGGGCCAAAAACTACCTAAAAATCACCTTTCTGCCCTCTTTTTAGCACTAGCGCTGCGCGTTTAGAAGTATTGTGAGAAGTGATTTTTGACCAGTAAAATGGACACCATTATATAAAGTGGAAGAATATTTGGAAACTAGATAGGACAAGCTTTCCAATGAGCTATCATGGAGCTCATTTGGACACCGGGAAGGCCTCCAAAACTCAACTGCAAAACATGTCATTTTCCCAGTCTTGGCGCTGCGCGTTTGCACTGCCGTTGCGCCCCTGTGCCTTGGAGATGCACCCTTACCAGGAGTTATTGAAAAATATATTTTGGAGCCTTAAAGTCAAACTTTTTCCAAAATTAGCTCAAATAGTTATGTTAGAAGTTATTTTTGCAATTAATGAGTTTTAGATATTTTGCCTTGGGCCTTGCATGGTCTCAAAGGTCAAAGTGCCTTAACTATGTAATAAATGATATTTTGAAACCCTAGCTAGGGTTTACCTTCTCATTTTGCAGATAAATAGTGCATGTATGCTTCATAGTTGTTGTTGGTTGATTGTTAAGCTCAATAAGATATAGATTTTAAGCTGTGAAGAAGTTGGCTTTGGAGTTTTGTGACTGTTTTAGACTTAACATCAATGGAGCAAGCATATTCATAGGATTCATGAACTTGTTTAAATGGTGATGTTGTTCTGATCTTGTATTTTTTTCATTATGTTTTCCATATTGTTCATATTTTCTCTTGCAATAGAGCAGAAAATTTAGTTTAAGATATGTTGTTAGAGGCACCTTCAGTCTGTCTTCCTTCTATTGTTCAAATTTTTTCCTCTGCTGGGTCTGATTGGAGAATTATTAATTGCTCTCTGGTTCCACTTAGCTTGTTGTCTTGAAAATTATTTAATGGATTCAAGGCAAAGAATTTTATGGTATACCATGTCATTTGGTGTAGCTTGAAACATTGTTTTTTAGGCTTTTTCTTCGAAGTATTGCTTACTAGGGTTTAGGCTAAAGAAGTTTATTGTTTGCCCTGTCCTTTAGTCTATATTGAAAAGTCAATTTGAAGGTCTTTAAGGTCTGATTGAAGAATTTAGGAGTTCCCCACTCTTTAATCATCACTTATTTTTTATATTGTATGCTTTATTTCTCTGAAAGTGAATAGCTAGAGAATTTAGGAGTTCCCTACTCTCTAGGGTTTGCTGGATTGTTGTCTCAAAGTTTACTTGATAAAGTTGGGCTAAAGAAGTTTATGGTGTGCCCTGTCCTTTGGTTCTTTCCTAAGCATAGTGATCTTAAAGACTCTTCTTGTTATGGTATATGTTAAAGGATTCTTAAGTTGCCCTTTAAGCCTACTAAATTCACAATTTAATGTTCATTTCACACCCACCTAAGATATTAATATCCATTTGGCTTCGTTAACTTACCCTATGAAACACCCTTGATTTATTGTTGTACTTTTCAAGCCTTTCACAGACCCCATAGCCCAATGGTTTGAATTTCTCTTACTCTATATGTTCTTCTTGACAAGCAACCCAACCAAAAAGAACAAAACAAACAACCCCTATCATTTTAACTAGCCTAAAATCAGCATCCTAAATCAATCAAGTCATATATTTCATACAAATATAGAGAGATCCCTCTCTAAGTCCAAGAAGGCTAGGTCCTAGGACTCCAAAGTTGGTTTGATGTTGCCCTTGTTCATTTGGTCTTGCCAATCTGACAAATTAAAGGGACCTAACATAAACATAAATCGAGGGTCCAATGGCTTAGAGAAGGGGAGAGAAACACGAAATTCTTCCACAGGACAGTGTTGAAGCATCATTATTTCAACCATATATTCTCTCTAAATGATCCTGATAGAAGTTAACTGGTGCAACATGAGGAAATCTCTAAGGAGTTGATCCATCACTTCTAGTATTTATTCAATCAACTAGATGTGGATATAAGTGAGGAAATTTCAAAAATCCAACAACACATCCCTCATTTAATCATGAAGGATCAAAACAAGGCCCTCATGAGAGAAATATCCTTAGAATAAGTGGAGGAAGTGGTAAGGGATCTCCCACCAAATAAAGCCCTAGGCCTAGATGGTTTCACTTCAAAATTATTCAAGGATGGTTGGAATTTCCTTAGAGCTAAGATTCTGGAGATTGTTGAGTACTCCTGTCGATCCAAATGGTTGTGGTTAGTTCTGAATGCAACATTTCTAGTGTTCATCCATAAGAAGGGTGTGACTATGGACCCTAATGGGTTCCCACCGATAGATCTATGTAATGTAATCTATAATATTCTCTCAGGAATCCTAGTTCGAAGGTTCAAGCCCCTACTTCAGGTCATCATAGGACCAAAAAAAACTGGTTTTGTCAAAGGGCGAAAGATAATGGACAAGATTATGGTTGCTCATGAGGTGGTGCACACCATATCATCATCTTGAACCCCATGTATTCTCATCAAATTATACATTTCTAAAGCTTATGATTAGTTGAGTTGGGATTTTTTACTATCAATTCTTTCTTCTTTTGGCTTGTCCTCTGCGTGGATAAGGTGGGTCAAATCTTTGATTTCAACTCCATTATTTTCAATACTTGTGAATGGGGAGCCATCGCGTCCATTTCATGTATCAAGAGAGCTTAGAAAGGGCGACCCCATATTCCCTTTCCTATTTATTATTGCTGCTAAAGGATTGGGTCGCCTCATCAAGGTAGCAGCTGAATCCCGGGACCTTTCGGGAATCAAAATATCTCAATAAATTCCACTTGTAACCCACCAACAATTGGTGGATGATAATATGTTATTTGGGAAGCCAACACTAAAAGAGGCGAAGCAACTTGGATCAATTCTAGATAATTTTCAAACGGCCTCCGATACTCAAATAAATGGTGCAAAATCAAACATTTTTTCTTCAATACTCACCCAAGAGTGCAAATTCATCTAGTCAAAACCTTGGGGTTCAGAATCAAGATACTTCCTAGCACCTATCTTGGGGTCCCCCTAGTTCCTAACTCCCTCAAGATATCTATTTGGAAGGAGGTGATATCCCATATAGTTAAGAAACTTTCTAGTTGGACCTTTTGGGTCCTGAACTTAGCAAGAAGATTGGGTCCCCCTAGTTCCTAACTCCCTTGCTTTGTGCCGAAATGAAGAGGAAATGACCGACCACCTCCTAAACTTCTTCCAAAGGCGCTGGAAGTCTAGGGGTGTCATTTAGAGGTTTTTGGAGTATCTGACTGATTAGTCAACAAACTACGAGAATCATTAAACATGTGGAGATGGTCTTTGTTAAAAAACCCCATTATAAATAGAGCATGGTGCCTCTCGTAGGGATTCACCCACTGGAACATCTGGGAAGCCAGAAACATGGTATTCTTCCACTCTAAAGCTTTCCATTCCATAAGTGTCTCGAAAAATTCTCTTCACAACGTCAAGGAGACACAATCTATTTCGCATTGGATGGATGGGGATTGGAAGGCTGAGGGGTTAGAACACACCATCTTGACTGTGTTGGATATTCCATTGGAGTCTTCTAACCCTAGGCCTCCCGATGCCTAGAGTCAAAAATCATCTCCTCAGGCTCATTCATATGTCCCCCACAGGGCTTCCTTAAGCTAAATTTTTATGGGCCCTCCAAGGGTAACCCTGGGCCAACTGGTGTCAGGAGGATTATCCGCAATGACAAAGGGAAATCAGTCAAGTTATATGCAGCATCATGTGGCCACACCACAAATAAGGTGGTTGAATACCTGGCCCTGGAAAGAGGATTTCATGTAGTAATGGAAATGGGGGTCTCAACGCTGTAAGTTATAGGTGATTCTCATATAGATATTTCCATGCTCCAACACCTTATCAACAGACCGCCTCTGGAAAAGGTAATAAAAATTTGGCATTTGGAGCTGATAGGGGAACATATTCACTTCATAATCTCCTATTTTGATTATGTGATAGCATAACATGTTGATTGGGAAGGCAACAAGGTTGCGAAAAAACTAACAAATTGGGGGAGTGAGCTCTAGGGTCAAGATATCGTACAATATTGGCCCCCCTCTTCTCAAAACAATCACCTAGTGGATTTGCGAGAGATAGTGGAGGAGGAAGAAACTTCCTCGATGGGGGTGAGAACCACAAAGCACATGGAAACTGAGTCCCATGAATGACAACAGATGGTCCGCCAGCAGGGAACTGACCTCCCGGTCCCTTCACCTCAATCGGTGTAATGGGAGGTGTACTGGCAGAGTTTATTGCAATTGTGTGAGACCTCGTTTCGTCTCAGAGAATAGGGATGGTGTGGGGTTAACAAGCGGGATGGTGAGGAAGATTGGAAATTTCATTTGTGTCTTGGTCTGGTGTTGAGATCTGAAAGCTATGACGGAGAACCTTCAACGCTGGAAGGTGGTATTCGATATTCTTATGTAACTTTCGGTATGGTGAATTCAATTGCGTTTCTTTCCCAAGATATCTTGATATTTACTACGCTTTCATTATGAAAACAGTGGTAAACAAGGGAACTTGTTACTTCAGTTTTCTATGGTTTATAGCAAGTTTGAGTGATTGGGATGATAAAGGTGCCCAGAGGTGGCTTTACAGGAGGTATTTTTGGGAGTGGCAGTGCCTCTAGGTGAAATTCCTCATTTCTAAAGCTCGACCCAGAAATTGCTGTAACTGGTGGTTTGGTGGGGGGTTCTTGGTGAGTAGTGGTGGTTCTTGCATTCAACATCTTGGTGTGGGATATGTGGAGCACTGTGGGAAGCGTCGTCCTGGAGCATGTTCTCCTCGCCTTTTCCTTATCTAGAAGCTCACACTCGCGTCGGGTTTCCCTTCTAGTGGAGAGGTGAAAGTTGGGGTGTAGTGGGTGGCCTTTTGAGGAAATTCAAGAGTGTAGGGAGTCTTGAATCTCGGGGGTGGTGGTCGCGACAAAGTTTGGCGGGCCAGAATTTGAAATTTTTTGGTGATGGCCCTCCTGATTCGGGGCCAGATGAAACCTTCCAAGCGTCGTGGGTGCTCTTCACTTCCGGCATTGCCAGGCTCAGTGGGATCAGAAGAAATGGCAATAGTTTCGATTGGATCTCGCTGGGGTGACAAGACTGCTTGCTGCTCCCAGCTTTCTGGTGTGGGAATGCATGGTGGTCGTGGTTGAGGCAAGCAGGGATCTAGTGGTGGCAGTGGTGGTCGAGGAAAGCGAGGCTCCAATGGTGGTGGTAGTGTGTGAGCACAAAAAAATCAACGTTAGGGTGGCCGACAGCAAGGTGGCACTATTCACCAGGGATCTGACTGACGTGTAGCATGGCCCGTAGGAAATTTAACATGATTGTTTGGAAAACTGTGAAGAGGTAATTCAAACTCTAATGGATCGGCTAGATGAAAAAAATGGGTTTTTTGGGAGGATCATGCTGAGCTGATGGATATGTTGGATAGGATGCATTACTTCTAGTGCCAGGTCAGGGAGCGAGTGGTGGTGGTTTGGGGAGGCTAAAACCAACTTGCAGAAAAAGTGGAAAAGCTGGAGACTTGGATGGCGTACTTCAAAGGGCATGTCCAATGCTACTTCCACCCCTAGCCTCCACCAGGAACAACCACAGACAAACAAAATTCCATTATGTTGGATTACTAGTTTTTGAACCCTTAGTTAAACTGAGAGGGGGGGGTGAATCAGTTTAACACATTCATCGTCTTTTAAAACTTTTTATTAAAACTTATTTACACCTTTATTTCATGTCCAACTTAATAAGTGAGTAATCTCAGAGTATAAGCAGCAAGTATTAATATAATATAACAGTAGACTTAATATGAGAGCAGCAGGTATTAAGCAGAAGATATAAATCAGATCAACACATAAATATCATGCATAGAGACACCAGATATAAGAGGAAACCCATAAAGGGAGAAAACCACATCTTATTATTGTTGTGATGCAAAGGCAAGCTCCAACTCCCTCTCACCACTGTTTTCCTGCAGGCACCAACCTACAGAAGGATCTAACCTCAATTCTGCAAGCTACAACTTGCAAGGAAGCACCAACTCCCTTCAATTTTCTGCAGGCACCAACCTACAGGAGGCTCCAACCTCAGTCAGCTACAACTGACAGCTATCAAGCTGCAACTTGATAGGGAAGCTCCAACTTCCTCAATTTATCAAACTGAATGTTTTTTTATTTACCTCAGATATCAGCTATGTGATGTAGCTTTTATTTCTGCTTTTATTTTCTTAATCTTCTCTGCCTTACTCTTCTATACTTTGCATTCTCTATATTTTCTCTCTCTGACCTCTCTTATGCATATCCGGTTGATATTATTTATAGAGTTCCTCACATGACTGTTTGTATTTCACAAATAATTTGGAGTGAACAGTCATGACTCTTTGGCTTCTGTCTTCTCATTCCTTTTATCTGCTTATTCAATAAATATAACTGTAGGTATCAATTTAACATTACAGTGGGATATTTGTTCTCTTCCGGAGACTTTCCAATGCATCACAACAATATAAATCAATTAAAAAACATTTACATTCAATTACAATGAAAATTCCAGCTCACTCATTCAGCCTCTTGGCTAGCTGCGCATTTGTCTTTTCTTTGACTGTGTTTGTCCCTTTCTTTCCTCTGTATGCCTTTCTGTTTATGGTTGCTGCGTAACTCCTGTATTTATGTAACTGCTGACATTAAATTTGGGAAAATTCCAACCCTTTACACAGCAAGTGTCTTGTTGATGTGGTGAGTTCCGCAAGCGGAACATACATACACCACGGCCTTTGTTTTATGGCCCGATGCGATTCCACACATCGCAATCGTATTATATTAATAATCGCCCTCCACCTTAAGCCGAGGCCCGTGGGTCTACAGACCACGCAGCACATTTCTATACAATCGCAACAACATTATATATATATATATATATATAATAACGCCTTTTATATATATAAATATATCGTAATTTCAAATCTCGGCACACTTATACAAAGTTTTAACAAATAGACTGCCGTTTTATATAACATATGTGACTTCCGGCGATGCACTGCTGAAAGATAATTTTAATACATAAAATGCCCTGACGGGCCCACTCGCTGATCTTTCCGATGTGATGTATCACTCCTCGACCTCTTTCGATTGCGATTAATTGCAATCGCAATGTCCATGTGAATGTACCGATGTCTCAATGCTCCGATGCTCCGATTCCGATTATTCACTATTATGACGAAACTTCAAACATATAGCAGTCATGGTTTATAAACCCATCGGGTCCAGTCTTCAATCGCAATCGCAACTTTTAGCGGCATCCGATCCACCACCTTCTTAACCTCGGCGTGGCTGACCACTCTTCGTCCTAACTCAAAAATATATGAGTCATAGTTTACACGCCTGTTGGGGGTCGTGACCTTAATCGTAATTGCAACCTTCTTTGCCAGGGATAACCCGATGCTCACTTAACTCCGGGCGATTGACCATCGTTCACTCTAACTCGAAACATATATGAGTCATAGTTTATATGCCTGCCCAAGTCCGGATTTTAACGAATCGCAACTTTCGTTGTGATGTTCGTACGTTCCAGCCCTTTCTGATGCGATTGACTCGATGCGATGCGATTAATCGCAATCGCAACTTATGTGCCAACGCCTGCCATCAATACACAAAATTGCATCCTTGATCATGGGAGCTGGTGCCTGTTTTTATATCCTCCATTTTGAACTTTTTCAACATTTCTTTTAAGTATTTTTCCTGTGAGATGAACGTACCTGTGTTCTTTTGTTGAATTTGAAGTCCTAAGTAGAAACTGAGTTCTCCAATCATGGAAATCTCAAACTCTATTTTCATCTCATCAACAAACCCTTTTTCTAGTTCTTCTCTGTTGCTTCCAAACATAATGTCATCAACATATACCACAACAATCAGGAGTTCATTTTCATGGGCTTTTATGTATAGATTGTTGTCTACTCCACCTCTCTTAAAGCTTTGTTTTTGCAAATATTTATCCAGTATTGAGTACCAAGCACGAGGAGCCTGTTTTAGTCCATATTTATCCAGTTTGCACACATAGTCTTCTTTGTCTGTCAATGAGAAGCCTTTTGTTGTTCCATGTAGACTTCTTCTTCTAAGTCTCCATTTAGAAATGCAGATTTTACATCCATTTGATATACTTTGAAGTTTTACATTCGTATGGCTTCCATTCGGCTGTTGTGGGCAAATGTTTCATCGTAATCAAGTCCTTCGATATAACACTTTGTTAGCACTGCAATGCCTTTATTCTCGATTACTTCTTGTCCTTGCTCATTCATTTTGTTTTTGAACACCATTTTGAGCCTATGACATTTTTCTCAATGGGTTCAGGAACTAATTCTATATGGTTTTTTCAATTTGGTCCAATTCTTCATTCATAGCATTCACCCAAGACTTGTCCTTGTTGGCTTCTTCAAATTTCTTTGGCTCTAGTTGTGACAACATGGCTATGTATACCTCTTCAGTTTGTTCTGTCAGCTGCCTTCTTGCTTGGACTCCTACACTCTTGTCTCCAATGATTTGATCTTCTGGATGGTTCTTCCGTAGCATATATTGAGGTGAGCTTTAGAACTCAAACTTCTTATGTATCTTTCTTTGTTGTCTTGCTTTACTTTCATCATCTTGGTTTTTCTTTCTTTTCATGGTTGTCATATTGGATTGCAAGTTGTATCGTATCTCTTCAGATCATTTGAAGTTCTTCATCAAATCTCACATCAATGCTTTCTACTATTTTTTCGAAGAGTCTTGTTGTAGCACCTCGTACTCTTTAATTTTGGATGCATATCCTAGAAATATCCCTTCATCTGCTCTTGCATCAAATTTTCCAAGATTTTCATCATTATTCTTTATGTAAAACTTGCTTCCAAAGATTCTAAAATGTTTTATTGAAGTTGGATTTCCATGCCACAGTTCATAAGGAGTCTTATCACTGCTTGGTCTTAAGTGAGCTTTATTAAGGATATGTACTGCTGTGTGCAGTGCTTCTGCCCAGAAGGTCTGAGCAATATTACTTTCATGCATCATGGCTCTGGCCATTTGCTGTATAGACCTATTTTGTCTCTCTGCTACTCCATTTTGTTGAGGTTTTCCTGCAATAGTAAATTTTTTCTTTATCCCATGTTCATTTCATAGGTCAGCAAAGTCATAATCTGTGAATTCACCTCCTCTGTCTGATCTGATGCATTTCAGCTTGCATCCTGTCTGATTTTCTTCTATAGCTTTGAATATTTTGAATTTTTCCAGAGCTTCCGATTTATTCTTGAGAAATGCAACCCATGTCATTCTGGGGAAATCATCTATTATCAGCATGAAGTAGGATTCTCCACTTGGTGTTTTATTTCTTGCAGGTCCGCATAGGTCCATGTGCACAAGTTGTAGAGGTCTTCTTATTGATAACTCATCTTTGGCCTTGAAGGATGTGCGAGTCTGTTTGCCTAATTGACATGATTTTCATATGGTATTAGAAGGCTTCTTTATCTCTGGCATGTCTCTGACAGCTTTCTTCTTGCTTAGTCTGATTATGTGATCGAAGCTGAGATTTCCCAACCTTTTATGCCATAACCATGACTCTTCTAGTTTTCTAAGATGACATGCTTCATCTTCCTTTTTCACAATGTAAAAATTATCAGCCGAACCTTGAGCAGCAGTCTTACCTCGTGGTGCTTGATCCGACTTCACAATCTTGTGCTCTAAAAGAACTTATGTGTACTTTGTCACACATCTAATCGACACTTAGTAGATTTGCTTTCAGCCCATCTACAAATATTACATCTTGGGCCTTCTCTCCCATTGTCTATGCCGACTGAGCCTTTTCCTTGATCTTACCTTATTTATCATTGCCAAAAGTAACATTTCCGTATTTATTTTCATCAAGATTTATAAACCTTTGTCTCCTGTCATGTGTTTAGAGCAGCCACTGTCCAAATACCATTGAATTTTCAAATCTTGAGCAGTTAGAGCCAAGTCACATTTATTCACCTTCTTTATCCACTGGAGGCACCCTTTTTTTTGGTATCTTTTGTGAGGTGATGAATTACATCTTCTTAGAAGACATTTGGAGGGTATATGTCCAACTTGATTGCATACACAACATTTGATCATAATTTTTGTAGAATTATAAGTATGAACATAATTTCTTTGATTCATAAACTTCCTTGAGGTGTTAAACATTAATATTTGTCCATACTTTCTACACTCAATGATTTTATGACCAAATTCCTTACAATAAAAACAGTAACCATAGAAACTATTTGCATACTTGATGTAAGGTTGTCTCTTCCATTTGTTTGCTTGAGGCAGTCTCTTCAATGTTTTCATCTTTTGCTGGTTTGAATTTCTCCTCCTTGCATGGAAATATGCAGCAATGTGTCCCAGCTTGTGGCAGACATAACAGGAGGCATTCTTCATAGGAGGGAAGAATCTCCTTTGATGGATTCCGAATTTGACATATTCAGAGACATATGTCCCTCTCTCTGTTGTCTTAGTATTTATTGCCTTCTTTGTTATTAGAGGTTTCTCTTGATATCTGTCTTCCTCGTTATAGGTTTCTTCTTTTGTAGGAATTGTTTGAGCTGCTTCATCATTCTTCTTTGCTTTTACAAAAACAATCCCTCTGTTTTATTTTTCTTTGCTTTCACTTGATTCTCCTTCATAGCCTATTCTAGTTTTTAACATAGGGGGTATTTGAGCAACCAGAATTTCATTCAAATTACTAGAGCTTGTAGTTTGAGAAGAGCTTATAACCACTTTCCTTTGAGCATTTTCTAGTTTCTTCCTGAGACATACTACTTCTTCTTCCAACTTCTCTTGTTCTCGGGTTTTATCCTTGATTTGTTGAAGTAACATGTCTTCTATCTTCTTGGCTTATTCAAGTTCAACCTTTAGCTGCATGAGGACTTCTGAATTCTATTCTTATCATACAAACCTGAGGAGAATGTCCTTTTTTTTCTGCATTTCAGCTTGAGCCTATCAATCTCTTCTAGAGCACTTATTAGCTCCCCCTCAAGGTCGACTTCACCTTCTTCTTCTTCATCTTCTAGCAGGAGACCTTGAAGTTCTTCTATAGCCATCAATAGAAATTCAGAGGTTCTATATTCACTTGAGATTTCATCTGGGTCTTCAGATGTACTGTTGTCTTGTTGAGCATAGAAGAATTTTCTGCTGAACTTCTTTCCTTTCTTCCAGTTCTTTGATGTATATTTCTCTGACTCTTGAACCTGATTCCTTACTTTCTTGTGAGGACACTTAGCAGCATAGTGTCCAACTCTTCCACAGTTAAAGCATTTGAAAGGAAGTTTACCTTTGTATTTACCTGAACCTCTATCCAGTTTCTTGACAAATTTTGCTTCTTCTTCATCCGAACAAGAGCATATGTCTTCCTCTTCTTCTTTCTTCTTTTCTGTTTTAAAGGCAGCCTCCCTCGAACTTGGCTTCTTCTGTGGGAGCCTCATTTCATATGCTGTTAGATTTCCAAGTAGCTGGTTCATGGTCAAGGTCTCCCAATTAGCTATTTCTTCTATAGCAGACACCTTGGGATTAAACTTGGGTGGAAGAGATCTTAGAATCTTTTGTACAATTACAACTTCTTTTATGTTTTCTCCTAGAGCCTTCATGTTATTTACTATTTCTGCAACCCTTAGAAATAAGTTAGCTATATCTTCATCATCATTCATTGTTAAGTTCTCAAACTGGGCTCTATAGACTTGAAGTTTAGCAGTCTTTACCTTCTTGTCTCCCTCATGGATATTCTCCAGAGTATCCCACATTTCTTTGGCAGTGTTTTTGTGCATTACTTTAATAAACTCTGCTTCACACAATCCATTTAATATGGCATTCATGGCTTTTGCATTAGCAACAAAGTCTTGTTTGGCTTCTTTCTCTGAGGCAGTTTCCTTCGGGGCATATCCTAATTCCACAGCATCCCAAATTTCTATTCCTAGAGACATTATGTATGTCCTCATTCTGATTTTCCAGAAGGCATAATTTGCACCCGTAAAGAAAGGGGCTTTATTGGTTGAGCATCCTTCTTTACTATCCATCCTGAGAACCTAGAATCTCCTTTCAGTTCTTAAACTGGTACAAAGGAACTTGGCTCTGATACCAATTGTTGAACCCTTAGTTAAACTGAGAGGGGGGGGGTGAATCAGTTTAACAAATTCATCGTCTTTTAAAACTTTTCATTAAACCTTATTTACACCTTCATTTATGTCCAACTTAATATGTGAGAAATCTTAGAATGTGAGCAGCAAGTATTAATATAATATAAAATTAGACTTAATATGAGAGCAGTAGATATTAAGCAGATGATATAAATCAGATCAACACATAAACATCATGCACAGAGACACCAGATATAAGTGGAAACCCATAAAGGGAGAAAACCACATATTATTATTGTTGTGATGCAAAGGCAAGCTCCAACTCCCTCTCACCACTGTTTTTCTGCAGGCACCAACCTACAGGAGGCTCTAACCTCAATTCTGCAAGCTACAACTTGCAAGGAAGCACCAACTCCCTTCAATTTTCTGCAGGCACCAACCTACAGGAGGCTCCAACCTCAGTTAGCTACAACTGACAGCTATCAAGCTGCAACTTGATAGGGAAGCTCCAACTTCCTCAATTTTATCAAACTGAATGTTTGCTGATTTACCTCAGATAGCACCTCTATTCTGTAGCTTTTCTTCCTGCTTTTTTTCTTAATCTTCTCTACCTTACTCTTCTATACTCTGCCTTCTCTATATTTACTCTCTCTCTCTTATGCATATCCAGTTGCTATTATTTATAGAGTTCCTCACATGACTATTTGTATTTCACAAATAATTTGGAGTGAACAGTCATGACTCTTTGGCTTTTGTCTTCTCATTCCTTTTATCTGCTTATTCAATAAATATAACTATAGGTATCAATTTAACATTACAGTGGGATATTTGTTCTCTTCCGGAGACTTGCCAATGCATCACAACAATATAAATCAATTAAAAAACATTTACATTCAATTACAATGAAAATTCCAACTCACTCATTCAGCCTCTTGGCTAGCTGCGCATTTGTCTTTTCTTTGACTGTGTTTGTCCTTTTCTTTCCTCTGTATGCCTTTCATTTTATGGGTGTTGCGTAACCCCTATATTTATGTAACTGCTGACATTAAATCTAGGAAAATTCCAACCCTTTACACAGCAAGTGTCTTGTTGATGTGGTGAGTTCCGCAAGCGGAACATACATACATCGCAATCGTTTGATATTAATAGTCGCCCTCCACCTTAAGCTGAGGCCCGTGGGTCCACAGACCACGTGGCACATTTCTATACAATAGCAACAACGTTATATATATATATATATAACAACGCCTTTTATATATATAAATATATCGTAATTTTAACTCTCAGCACACTTATACAAAGTTTTAACAAATAGACTATCGTTTTATATAACATATGTGAATTCCTGCGATGTACTGCTGAAAGATAATTTTAATACATAAAATTCCCTAACGGGCCCACTCGCTGATCTTTATGATGCAATGTATCACTCCTCGACCTCTTCCGATTGCGATTAATCGCAATCGCAATTTCCATGTGAATGTACTGATGTCTCAATGCTCTGATGCTCCGATTCCGATTATTCACTGTTATGATGAAACTTCAAACATATATCAGTCATGGTTTATAAACCCATCGGGTCCGGTCTTCAATCGCAATCGCAACTTTTAGTTGCATGTGATCCACTGCTCCTCTTTGTCTCCGATGCGATTGACCACTATTCATCGGAACTCAAAACATATATGAGTCATAGTTTATATGCCCATTGGGTCTGGATATTAATCACAATAGCAACTTTCTATTGTGATGTTTTGATGCTCCACTTTAACTCCAATGTGATTGACCACTGTTCACCGGAATGCAAAACATATATGAGTCATAATTTATATGCCCGTCGAGTCCGGATCTCAATCGCAATCACAACTTTCTGTTTTGATGTTCCGATGCTCCACTTTAACTCTGATGTGATGTGATTAATCGCAATCGCAAATTCTATTTGCATGTGCTGACGCCCTATATTAACTCCGATTGAGATTAATCGCAATCGCAACTTTTAGTTGCAAGTGATCCGCTGCCAGTTTTTTCCGATGTGATTGGGAAAGGGTCCCACCTTATGGTACTTCGTTTCTTTTGATCATTAAGTGCTCCACTTATATAAATTAATATATATGCTTTGGACCTTTAGCCGTTTAATCTTGCGCAATATATGTAAATACGCTGCATATATACTCCAACGTGGGTAACAATTCCTAGAATGAGATTTATATCTATAATTTGCTGCTTAGGGTTAAGATTCCCAGAATATTGTTTAGGTTATATGTGACGCCCGGCTGGGTAATGATTCTCGGAATAAGGTTTGTATATATATATATACTTTCCGCTTAGGTTAAGCGATTCCCGGAATTGGGTTTATGTATCCTCGGTATGATTCTTGGAACCCTGCCTTTCTGCCTACGTGATAACGACTCTGCCTCTGCCTTTGATAACCTCTTTGTGATAATGGCTCTGCCTCACGTCTTGATTACACTTACTCATATTCGTTGCTCTGCCTCTACCTATCTTCCTTTGCTTCCCTTCGTTTGCTTCTTTGTTGCCTCCATTGTACATCTCATCATTTCTTGCCTCCATTGCCATCAATGACAATATTTCTAACACTAGTATGCTCTTAGGTGTTTGTTATGTATTTTTTGTCTTTTGGTGCCTCTATCCCTCTGTTTGTGGACACTGTCCTTAGGCTCATTTTTGTATTTTTGTCACTTGTTGCAAACATTAGTAAACGAACCCGGTTGGGGTAAGTGTTTGGTCAATTTAGTGTGTCCTAAATTGCTGCATTTAATTTGTCAATCCGGGAATCGTAAGCTGATGAAGTGCGGCGCACTATATGTGCAAGATAACCTATTTCTTAACTTTTGTCGTTTTTGGTCTCTCTAAGGTGAAATGGAAATTCTAAAATGAAAACAAGTTTGGTTATATTTGTTCAAGGAAGTGATATTCCCTATAATGATTTACCAACTTGAAACTTTAAAAGCAAATTGAAAATTACAATGACAAGACTTGAAAGAAAGTAAAAGTGTACTGCTGAAATGAAAAGGTGCTGCTAATCTAATGAATCAAAACAGTAAACTAGTGAACATGAAAACCAAACTATTCTTGCTGCCGACTAAACAAAAAAAGAAACTATGCTTAAGGAAATTCAAAATTGCAACAAAATAAATCTAAATCAGATTACATCAATTCATTTTCTGACCCTTCATCATTAGACCAGCTATGATTTTCGGAAGTAATCATAAACAACTTGTGTAACTGATATTTAATTTGCAGAAAGTAAAATAATACTAAACCATACACTCATGATTCAATCCCTCGCCATCAGTCCAGCTGTGGCTTTCGGAGGCAACCGAAGATGTCATGCATGATTTAATATATCTAAATTTGCAGAAAAGAAACTAATACTAAACTACACATTTCATAATGCGATCCCTCACCATCAGTCCAGCTGTGGCTTTCGGAGGCAACTGAAGATGCTATGAGCAGCTTAATATATCTAAATTTGCAGAAAAGAAACTAATACTAAACTACACATTTCATAATACAATCCCTCACCATCAGTCCAGCTGTGGCTTTCGGAGGCAACTAAAGATGCTATGAGCAGCTTAATATATCTAAATTTAACTACTAAAGCAGATAAGCAAAACTGAAATGTACAAAGCAAGACTGAAGTTAAACAAAAGCTATGAAAAGCAAACTAGCAGCAGAACAATGTTAGTTTCATGTCATTAGTCAAAATGCTATAAAAATGCCCGGGCTGTCTACCTAAAACCTGCACAAGAAAACTGATCATTGATTAACAATCATAAAAACATGAAAGACAGAAATGAAATGGAAATTATGGAAATGTATAAACAGAAATGAAACAACTACAAAGTATGAACATATGGATGGATTATGATACAATGACTTTTAAAAGAAATGAAATGAGAAATGTACACTAATACACAAAACCTTAGCTGAGCAGGGCCCTCTACACAGCCTTGGTAACGATCCTCAAACACGAATTAAGTTGAAAAACAGAGTCTTCTCATATTAAAAAGCAGTTCATTACAGAATGGTAGTGTTACGGCACAAGTGCAGCGTAATCACTACAGAGCAGACTAAAAGATAACAGAGTACATTCACTAACATCAACTATCAACTATCAACTATCAACTATCAACTAACTTTATGTGTGTATGCAAACTCTCTATATATAACAATAAATTGTAACTGTCTCCTAAAGTTCATGATGGCAGAGAGCACGTAGACCACTACGTCCACGGATATAGGAGTATGGCCGTGTTGGAAAGTGAATCTACGGAAGGTGGATGCTTGAATTCGACTCCAGAGCTCTGCACAGATGTCGATTTAACCTCCGCAGGCTTAGAAACGGCCGTATGGATCTTTATATGCCACGAAACAGAGTCCGACCGACATGAAACTCCATGGTTGACTTCCATGTGGACGCCTTTGACCGCGGCTTCTTTGGACGAGTTTGCTTGAACCAATAGGACACGAACCATGTCCACGTCATTCCTAGCCTGCCCATGTGGCTCGTTTCCCTTGTAGACACCTGTAGCATAGAATTCCACAAAATAGTTGCGGAAAGTTGCAGCAGCTGCGGAAAGTGGCAAGATTCCGCAGCTGAATGAAAAAAATCTAGATCAAATAGAAAACACAAAAATATAATTAAAAACCATGTTAGATACCCTTTTGCACATGATATTGACAATTTGGGAGGTTTAGGTGAGTGAAAAAAGGTATGGAAAAGATGCAAATTTGGGACTCAACATACCCCCACTGTGAAGGTGTTGCATGTCCTCATGCAACCAAAATTTTGATACTCTTTGTTCAGTTCATGTGCCTTGATACTTCAGCCAGCACATCCAATCCCCTTCTCTTCTTCTTTGGTACTGCCATCATTCTGGGTTTCTTCATTAAACACCTAAATTTGATATTCACAAGTGCTCTGCTCAATCTCTGGCATTTCCTTTTCAATTTCTTATTCTTCTTTTGCCAAATTCCCAAATGTAACATAGTATTATCATGGATGATCTTGTCCAGTTTTCCTTGTTCTTTCAATGTTTCATTTTCATTTTTGATGTGCCGATTTAAAAGCTCCAGCTCAAAAATTTCATGTTTTAATGATTGAACTAAATCATCCTGCAATGTATGAGGCTGAATGGAAGAGGTACTTGGACCTGTGGCTGCCTTTTCCAAGGATTCTATATAGTCATATACCTCCTGCTGCTTGGGATCTACTTCTGGTGTCATTTTCATTGGGCTGTCCCCAAAATGCTGTAAAGGAGAATTATGTTCAAAATCTCGCCGAGGAGGGCTTACATCAATGTTTTGCTGAGAATAAGATGGAGTATGCTCATTGTCTGATTGGGAATGAAAGGAATCAGGTTCACTAACTGACTGAAATGGACTATGGTCAGTTGGAGACTGTTCAGATGTCTCCTCACCCAAATCAATGAAATCAGGACCCTTAATTTGTGTTTTTCTCAATTTTCCTTTAAGCCTGCTGCTTCTCCTCACATGCTGTGGTACACTACCCTTTTGTTCTTGTTTTCCTGTCTCTGCCTTCTTGGATATAGATGATTGTTTTTGAAGATAAACTAATCTTTCAGATAGTATTTGATGATCTTCTTCTTCAGAAGAAGGAGTTTTATGGACAGCCTCAATAATTTCTTTCCCTTTTGGTATTATTGGCTTCTTAGCCTTGATTTCCTTCTTCTTCCTTTTTACCAATCTCTTTTCCCTAACAGTTCTTTCCATAGTAATAGTAGGAGTGTTTTGGATTTCCTCAATTGTTCTTTTCCTCCTACTTCTTTTTGCTGTGCTAGCTGCGGGAATTTCCTGAGTAGGAGCAATTTGGGTTTCAACATTCATTCTCTTTCTTCTACTCCTTCTAATTGAACTACCTTCAGGAATTTCCTGAGGTTCTTCAAAGAATTTTCTAACTAGGAATTGTTCCCATGTATCTTTTCTTTCCTTTAGCTCCTTTTCAATCAGAATTTTTATAAGGCCGTGGTGATAAAGATGAGGCTCTACATCTCCTAAGTGTTTTTGAACAGTTACAACCATTTTCTTCAAGCTATTGAATAGAAAATAAGGGAGATTGAGAGTTTGGTTTTCTAGAAAATTCATCAATAGCCTGGTATGGTACATGTACATAGACCCAAAACGGCCTTCACATGTAATGAATTTCTGAACAATTAGTAGTAAAGTGGCCCATTCTTCTTTTATTGCATGCACAGGGATTCCTCTTTTAAAAACAGTGATGTCCATACCTTGATTTCGTAGGATTGTTCTCCATGCCTCATCACCGATGCTTTTATTTTTGAACCAACGTTCTCCCTCCTGAAGAAGTTCTGTGGCTGTTGCTATTGATGCTTCATTGACCGAAAACTTGAGGTCTCCAATTTTTGCTTCTGAGCCATCAAACGACCTTGCAAATGCTTTCGTAACTTCTCTGTGGTAACCTCTGAATTTCTGAATAAAACGCAGCCATTTTTCTTTCTTCAACATCTCTTTTGCTTGCGGATATCCCTCTATAAACTTTGGTCCTTCCGGCTCTGCCCTTAATAATTTTCCCATTTTACTTCTCTGTGCTTCACAAATTTGCTTTCGTGAGGGTTTAAGTGGAAATGGAACGATGGAATACACAGGATCGAGCACAATGATTGTGGGAATGTATCATAAAATGGGAATGAGCACTATAAACGGAATGGAGTAAGACTGTGGGTAGATATACGGGAGTGAGAATGAGCAAAAGGAACAAAATGGAGTGAAACAGGGAGTGAGAATGAGTAGAGTGGGGTTTTGTAAACACGACAGAGACACGACAAAGAGGTTAACAAAGTATAATACATTCGGCCGCGTTTTGAATTTTGGTGGCTGTGTAATAAATATAAACACGTTTCAATCAACGGTTATGAAGTTATGTGGCTTGTAAGAGTCCTTTGTCAACTCAAATACGTCTCATTATCTCCGGTGGGATATTGGAACATGAGTGAGAATCGGAATTTCAATGATGAAACCGTTTATGAATGAATGCAAGAGGATAACATGGAGATTGTGACAGGTTACGGAACTGTCAATATAATCATTGCGCGTAATGGGTAGAGCTCATGGTTTAAAACTATATAAAAATGTGTTTTTCAATACTATTTGAAATAAACTTTATTCATACCTTTGGAATCCTTGCTTTTTCCCTTGGTCTTCAACTGATTGATTTCCATTGGTGTCTTGAATGTTCCATTGATCCTCTCTCCTGCATTTTATTTCATAATTATGAAAATAACAACTGACTGTACATTCTCTTTGAAAACAGAGTAGTAGCTGCGGAATCTGCTTCTGGCTGCGGAAACTGGAGTCAGCTGCGGAAACAGATGTCAGCTGCAGAAAATGACACAGCTATTACTTGGTTGAATAGAAATGAACAAATGACAAATGACCAGATGGAAATGGTCATAAAAAAGATTTTTATTGATGGAATGGATGAAATGAAGTGGAATGAAGTGAAATGAAATGAAATGAAATGAAATGAAATGAAATGAAATGAAATGAAATGAAGTGGAATGAAATGGAGTGGGTGGTGAAATGAAATGAAATGAAAGAGAGATTTTTTTTTTGGAAAATAGAGAGTGTCAGGTGTCCCTGATTTTCACCCTATATTTTCTGCATAAGACTGCCAATCAATGATTGGTTTTCAGGCTTATACCATTTTTATTTTTATTTTATTTTTTTTATTTTTATTTTTTTAAGTGAAAAACAAAAGCTAGGCTGGTGGAGAAGAAGAATTCTTCTGTACTAGCCTGATTGCAGAACTTTCTTGAAACATCTTGACAAAATCCTCTTTTGAGAGTGGCTTATGATAAACTTCTTTAGAGAGTGGCTTATGATAAACTTTCAATCTATGGCCATTCACTATAAGAGGAGTTTGAAACTCATCAATGGTCTTGATTCTTACAGCTCCATTGTTAAAGATCTTGTCAATCTCATATGTCCCAAGCCAATGAGTCTGAAATTTCCCTTGAAAATATTTAAACTTGGAGTCAAATAACAATGGCCCAATCTCCTTCTTGAAACTTCTTCTTTGATATACTTGTCATGCCACTTAGTTCTTTGATATTGAACTAGATCAGTTCTTAGAATTGCTTCTTGTCCTGATCTCATCTATTTATTCAATTGCTCCATTCTATGCTTTTGGCTTCTCGATAAGTCCATTCCCAACCGAACTCGCTATCTTGAAGGTCTTGACTTGGAACTCAATGGGAGCAAGACTTCTTCCCATAAACAAGTTCATAGAGAATGTCCTGTTGTATTCCTCCATGTAGTTTCAGTAGGCCCACAAGGCTTCCGGAAGCCTTTCCGCCCAATCTCTTCTAGTGCAGATGAAATGCTTTGGTGACGCATACTAAGAACTTTGTTTTGTGGACTCCACTTGACTATTTGCTTGTGGATGGTATGAGTAGGATCTTCCGTGCTTGATTTTTGTATTCTTCCATCAACTTCTCCAATTAAATTTGATGTGAATTGGCTCCCCCCGATCCGTTACCCTCTTGGAACACCAAAGCGAGTAAAAATATCCTCATAAAGAAAATGAACAACTCGAATTTTCAAGAGCGTATACTAATGCTTTAGCTTCTACCCATTTAGTAACATAATCGTTGCAAAACCAATATATACTTCTTTGCTTCGATGGTGGATTAATCGGTCCAATGAAATCTAAAGCCCATTTTTCAAAGGGTTCAATGAGTACCGTGTTTGCAAAGCAGCATTTCATTTGAAAGGGTAGGTTTCTACTCTTTGGCAGCTATCACACCTTTTGACATATTGCTTTGCATCTTTGAAGAGAGAAGGCCAATAATATCCCAAGGAAAGGATTTTTATAGGCCGTCCTTTGTCCGCAAAGTGTCCGCTCGCATGGTTCATCATGACATGCCTTAAGAATATCGTATTTCATCTTCCTTATACATCTTCTCATCACAAGATCTGCCCCCGTTTTAACAATTCGTTAGAAATCCATGAATATCTTGAACTCCTCCCCGAATAATTTTTCGTTTTTTCTCTTGAAATAATGTAGAAGGTAGTTTCCTCGTAACCAAATAGTTAGCAATATCTGCATACCAAGGGGTCTTAATAGTTACCGTAAACAATATTCATCGTGAAACTTATCTTCTACAGGAGAATCTTCTTAGTATTTTGAATTCTAGACAAGAAATCAGCTAATCGTATTCTCGTTTTCCCGGTCTATCCAAATTACGCAATATTGAATTCTTGCAAAAGTAAAAGCCATCTTGTCACTTCCGCTAATAGTACCAGGTTTGTTCATTAAATATCTAATTGCAGCACGGTCGCATGAATAAAAAGTTTCATAGCCTCGTTATGTAATGTCTAAACTTATTAATTCACATGAACAACAATTAAGAACTCTTTTTCGGCTCACAGATAATTCAACTCGTGGGAGACAAATTTTTTTACCGGTGTAATAAATGGCATAAGGAATTAAATCTTTTTGACCCAACATTGGCCCAAGAGTCAGATTCAAGTATCCGTAGAAATATGAAAGGAAGTTTCCAATTTGTCCTCTCAAGATAGGTGCTTCGTATATTCTTGTTTTCAAAGTTTCAAAAGCGCATTGACAATCGTGATCCCATTTAAATTGCCTTTGTGTTAAATTTGAAGAGTGGAGATGCTATTTTTTAGTGAAGTTTTCTATAAATCTTCTATAGTAACCAAGAACTTTCTAAAACTTCTAACATCTCTTCGACAATTTGGAATAGGCAACTTGGAGATGACTTAACTTGATCTATCAACCTTAATTCCATCTCCCGAAATATGATGTCCTAAAACAATCCTTCAGAACATCATAAAGCATTTTTCATGGCTTAATGAAAGGTTTGTTTCTTTACATCTTATGAGAACTTTTTCCAAATTTTCTAATGCCTCTTCAAATGAATTACCATAAATCGTAAAATCATCCATATAAACCTCTACACAATCACAGGATTAGATCAGAAATTCTCAGTAATCGCTCTTTGGAATGTTACCGGTGCATTACATAACCCAAAAGGAAGCACTCGGTAGGCAAAAGTTCTCCATGGACAAGTAAAATGGTCTTTATCTCCGACCTTCACAGTGCTACCCGAATTTGATTATAGCCACTAAAACTATCCAAAAATGAAAAGTACTTTTTACTCGCTAATGTATCTAATACCCGATCAATAAAAGTAAAGGAAAGTGATCCTTCAAAGTTGCTTTGTTCAACTCCCGTAATCAATGCATACTCTCCATTTACCATTATTTTTAGGTACTATAACCAAAGGAGAAACTACCTACGATTCGAAATTGATAATGAAGTTTACATTGAGAAGTTTTTGAGCTCTTCTTTCACTATCTCCTAAGATTTGGATTCCATCCTTATTTGAGGTTGTCTCGATTGGTCTACTCGTTTTCCTCAATATAGATATGATGGATGCAAGTCTTAGGATCAATACCCTTCATGTCAAGATACTCCCCATGCAAATGCAAGAGAATGTTTTTGCAAGATTCTCGTTAATTTTTCTTGTTGTGACTTCTCCAGATGTTTATTAATATTCAATGTCTTTTTCCGGAAAAATCTCAAAAGCGTAATTACCAAACTCTTCCATTAAGAGTAGAGACACGGTTCGATGATAAATATTCTATGTCGATTCCAACCGAAATTGTGTGGGGTCATATTCTAAGTTATCTCAAAATTTTCTAATGTGTTCGTAATTGGATTATCTCACCACCGTAAAAATGGTGGTAACATTGTGTTGTATAGTGTTCTCATCATCGACCCATTCATTGTCTCCTATTTCGTAATTGCTCTTGCGGGAGGATACAAATTGAATTTCTTTGTCGAATTACCATTAGAAATGTACATGTCTCCGCATCTACAACTAATAAAAGCATCACTCGGGCTGTACCAAGGTCTTTCCTAAGATAATTGGATGTCTCCTCCTAGATTACTTTGGGAGTCAAAATCATAAAGTCTACATCGGATATTCCCAAGAATCTAAGGAGACTGAATATCTTCTAATACACCATCCGGTTTAATAACCGATCGTATCCGCAAGTTTCAATAAAGTAGGTGTAAAAAGAAGGTTAGAAGTTTTAACCGTTCCATAGTTTGTTCACTCATAATGCTGATAGCGTGTACTAAGTCAATCAATGTGTTTGGAATTTCTATCCCGTTTATATGTGTTCCTCGACAATTGGACTTCGGATCTACATATTTCTCGCATGGCAATTTTTCCCATCATAATGTCTCCAATCTTTCCTACCAGGTGGATTCTTCTTGTGTCCTTTAGCTTTCTTCCGGTCTTTTAAAACTCAACTCCTTTATGGTTTTTGCTAGAATAGGAATTTCCGAATGGCTTGTAGCAATGGAATCTTGATACAAACATCTTTCAATTCATCTAGAAAGTCATAGTTAGGCAACAAGATTTGTTTTTCCACCCCCTTGTCAATTCGTAGTCTTTCCGAAAAGGAGGTAGATGAAGATACAGTTGCTCAACTATAGGAGTTGTGGATGTTAGCTTTTCTTTTTCTTTTTGAATTTTTGAATTTTTGAAGAGATTCTTCCTCGTAACCCTTATTGACTCAAGAGAGTCCTCCTCAGAGGTATCTTCGTCTTTGAATGTCTATAGAAGGTTTTTCTAAAACTCTACTTCGTATCCGAGTTGTACATCGTTGAGAGGAACAATCATATAGGTAGGAAATTGTTGTCCTTCACCATATGGCAGTAGTTTGAGGATTCTGCTGTTAGGATTTGGCAATGGCCGAGCCGGAAGTTGATTTGTCTTCTCGTTGGTATGGGAGCATGAGTTGAGGATTTGTATTTTGTTGAGAAGGTTGGATGTTGTGGAAATGGCAATGAAAGTTGTTGTGGATTTTGGCTTGGAAATCAGGAGCTTGTTGATTTTGAAAAGATGGAGGATATTGATAAAATTGAGCAAATCTCCCATAAGGATTTTGCATTCCTCGTACCCATGGCCGATATGAATTTTCGATGTTGGGGCCAAGGTTGTTGCCAAGGAGTCCAATTTTGGTGGGTTTGAAATTCATAGGGTTATTAAACCCTTGAGATTGTTGTCCCCGCCAAGGTCTCCTGCGACAAAACAGAGAGATTCTATTGAATTTGGATCTTCTTGAAATGACGGAGTCCGTGGATTGAAGGACAATCTCTGGGATTCCATGATTTTCGAGTAACCATACATGTTTCTACAACTTTTGCATCCAAGGGACATTCCCCAAAGCATGTTTCTTTTCACATTTTGACAAAAGATGGCTAAAGCATCCGTTTCTCGCTTATGCTTGTTTTGGATTTTAAGGGTATCTATTGTTCACTAAGATTCCCTAAGATATCGCCTTTTAAACTCATCAAGCATATTACCAATCTCCGCTTCTACTTACCTATCTGGGCCAGTATTTGTTACCGAATAAGAGAAGAATCCCTAGGTTCTTCTCTGCCTTTAGATTTTCCCTTGAGAGATGGATACATAGTTTCATGAGACCATGAAATGAGCCGAGAAACGTCTCCTTCTCATCATGTTTAAAATGTCTATCCATTCATCTCTAATGGCTTTTAACAGAGGGCTTTCAAGGTTTCCATTATCTAAGTTGCTCATCTTTGCTCTTTTTCAAGTTGTATTGAAATCTTTCAATTAAGTCTTCCAAATTTTCATCTTTGCATCATTTTGAATACTCTCATCTCGTGATTGGTGGGCATACAATAATCCAAGTATCTATCCAAAAATGTTTGTTTCATATCATTCCAAGTCCCGATAGATTGAGTGGCTAATCCCATGAACCATTTCAAAGCATCCCTTCAAAGTTGAAGGAAATAGTTTGAGTTTTTGGAGAATCTTCCATATAGTCAAAGTTCGTACTCACTAACCAAATGTAAATGTTTAAGGATCCTCACTTCGTAATCCATAAAAGTTAGAGAACAGACAGAATATTTTTCATCGTTGCATGAGTTTCCTCATCAACTATAGGAATCCAAGCAACATTGTCCCTATTTCTACTGCTATTTCCCCCCACCATTGTTATCTTCATTATCTCCCTCCTCCTCTACCTCCACCTCTATTTATTACTTCCTCCCCGCCATGATAGTTTCTTTAGAGTCCTTATAGTCCTCTAGTTCTTCTACCAAGGAAGGATGAGAAAGTTTCTTTGTTTTCTAAGTGGGTTTTAGTAGGTGGTATAGGAGAATCCTCTAATTCACCGTTCTTTGACTTCCAAAAATCTTAAGGCTAGGGGTAGATGATGGTGAATCCGGGGTCTATGCCTTGAAGAACATGGTTATGAAATCGAACTTTGGCTTAGCTATAACCTTCTCCTAGAATCTCTTGCTCTATGCATACATTTTTGATGAGCTTTTTTAAAAAGTTGGGCTAATAATTCTCTTCTCGATCTTCCGCATCACGGCTAGGTGCAAGAAGAGAGCATACTTAAGAAATTACTAAACCTAACAATTTCTTTCCGATCCTCCAGATCACACTAGGTGCAAGAGGAGAGCATACTTCAAGAAGTTATCAAGTTTTCTCCTTCTTTTATGATTTTATATATATATTTTTTTAAGAAATTGGCTACCTAGTTACACCAGACCACACAAAATGTTTGGTCAATTTAGTGTGTCCTAAATTGTCGCATTTAATTGTCAATCCGGAATCGTAAGTCGATGAAGGGCAAGACTATATGTGCAAGATAACCTCTTCTTAACTTTTTGTCGTTTCTGTGGTCTTTCTAAGGTAAAATGGAAATTCTAAAGTGAAAAAGCAAGTTTGTTATATTTGTTCAAGGAAGTGATTTCCTCATAATGATTTACTAATCTTGAAACTTTAAAAGCAAATTGAAATTACAATGACAAGACTTGAAAGAAAGCAAAAGTGTACCGCTGAAATGAAAAGTGGCCGTTAATCTAATGAATCAAAACAAGAAACTAGTGAACATGAAAAACTAAAACTATTTTTGCTACCAACCGAACACAAAAGAAACTACGCTTATGGAAATTCAAAATTGCAATGAAATAAATCTAAATCAGATTACATCAATTCATTTTTCTCGACCCTTCATCATTAGACCAGCCTATGACTCAAGTAAGTAATCATAAACAACTTGTGTAACTCATATTTAATTTGCGTAAAGTAAACTACTAAACCATACACACATAATTCAATCCTCGCCATCACTCAAATTATGGCTTTATATAAATCGAAGATGTCATACATGATTTAATATATCTAAATTTGCAGAAAAGGAACTAATACTAAACTACACATTTCACTGCGTGCCTCCTCACCATCAACACCAAATTATGGCTGGTTGCAATCGAAGACGCTATGAGTACCTTAATATATCTAATTTTGCGTAGTGAAAACTAATACTAAACTACACATTTCATCATGCACCCCCTCACCACTAAGCCCACTGTGGCTTTGAGGTAACCGAAGACACTATGAGTATATTAATATATTTAAATTTAACTACCACCGTATAAACAAAATCAAACATACAAAACAAGACTCAAGTAACAAAAGTCAGGAAAGAAAACTAGCACAGACCAATGCCGCTCTATATCATTAGCCAAAATATCATGAAAATGCCCCGGCCGTCTACCTAAACCTCGCACAAGAAAACTCACTACATTTAACAATCGTAAAAACATGAAAGACAAGAATACAATGGAAATTAATGAAATGTAAATGAAGCAACTATGAAATATGAACATGTAATGAGTTATGATACAATGATCGTTTAAAGAAATGAAATGAAAAATATATACATTAATAATACGAACCTCTACGATAGGCTCCCACGCAACTTTGGTAACGATCCTCAACACAAATTAAGTTGAAAACGTAGTTCTTCACATTAAAAAGCAATTCATTACGCATCGGTAGTATTACGGCTCAAGGCAACAGAATTCACTACATAACAAGAGGCACGCACATCAACTCAACAAATTATGATCAACGAATAACTATCAATCAACCCATGCGTATGCAAACGCTTATAAAGCAATAAAATGTAAATCGTTTCGAAGTTATGATAGCAACAAAGACGCAGACCACTAAGGCCACGGATATAGGAGTATGGCCATGTTGGAAAACGGATCTATGGAAGGTGGGCGCTTGAATTCAACTCCAACTTCGTACGTATGTCAATTAACTCCTCGCAAGCTTGAAACCCGCCGTATGGATGTTTATATGCCACGAAATGCAGTCCGCCCGACATAGAACTCCACAAATGACTTCCACGTGGATGGCTTTTGACCGCGGCTTTGAAAAATTTATTTGAACTATCAGGACACGAACCATGTCCTTGTCATTCCTAACTGCCCATGTGGCTCGTTTCCTTCGTAGACACCGTAACATTGATTTCCACAAAATAGTCATGAAAGTTGTTGTACCGCTTTTAAAGTGACAAGTTTCCGCAATTGCATGAACAAAATCTAAATCAAATAGAAAACACACAAACATAATTAAAAAACCATGTTATACTTTACATGATATTGACAATTTGAGGTTTAGGGAGGAAAAAGACAGAAAAGTGTATGGAAAAGAGACAAATTCGGACTCAACATAATTTACATTCGTGAAGGTGTTGCATGTCCTCATGCAACCAAAATTTTGATATTCTTTGTTCAATTCATGCCTGATAATTTCAAATGCTAAAGACATCTAACTTTCTTCCTGCAATCGCCATCATTCCGGGTTTTCCATTAAGCACTCGAATTTTGATATTCACAAGTGCTCTGCTCAATTTTTGGCATTTCCTTTTTAGCTTCTTATTTTTATTTTGCCAAATACCCAAATGTAACATAGTATTGTCATGGATAATCTTGTCCAGTTTTCCTTGCTCTTTGAGTGTTTCATTTTCATTTTTGATATGCCGATTTAAAAGCTCAATCTCAAAAATCTCCTATTTTAATGACTGAACCAAGTCATCCTGCAATGTATGAGGCTGAGTAGAAGAGGTGCTTGGACCTGTGGCTGCCTTCTCCAAGGATTCTATATAATCATAGACCTCCTGCTGTTTGGGGTCTACTTCCGGTGTCTTCTTCATTGGACTGTCCTCAAAATGCTGCAAGGGAGAATTATGTTCAAAATTTGGTTGAGGAGAACTTTCATCAATATTTTGCTGAGAATAAGATGGAGTACACTCATTGCCTGATTGGGAGTGAAAGGAGTCAGGTTCACTAACTGACTGAAATGGACTATGGTCAGTTGGAGACTGTTCAGATGTCTCTTCATCCAAATCAATGAAATAAGGACCTTTAATTTGTGTTTTTCTCAGTTTTCCTTTAAGCCTGCTACTTCTCCTCACATGCTGTGGTACACTACCCTTTTGTTCTTGTTTTCCTGTTTTTGCCTTCTTAGATAGAGATGACTGTTTTTGAAGAAAAATTAATCTCTCAGATAGAATTTGGTGATCTTCTTTTTCAGAAGAAGAAGTTTTATGGACAGCCTCAACAATTTCTTTCCCTTTTGATATTTTTGGCTTCTTAGTTTTGATTTCCTTCTTCTTCCTTTTTACCAATCTCTCTTCTCTATCATTTTTCTTCATAGTAATAGTAGAAGTATCTTGGATTTCATCTAATGTTCTTTTCCTTCTACTTCTTTTTGCTGTGCTAGCTGCGGGAACTTCCTGTGTAGGAGCAACTTGGGTTTCAACATCCATTTTCTTTCTTCTACTCCTTCTAATTGATTTACCTTCAGGAATTTCCTGAGGTTCTTCAAAGAAGTTTCTAACTAAGAATTGTTCCCAAGTATCTTCTCTTTCTTTCAGTTCCTTTTCAATCAAAATTTTTATAAGCCCATGATGATATAAATGAGGCTCTACATCTCCTAGGTGTTTTTGCACAGTCACAGCGATTTTCTTCAAGCTATTGAATAGGAAATAAGGAAGATTGAGAGTTTGGTTTTCAAGGAAATTCATCAATATCCTAGTATGATACATGTACATAGAGCCAAGGCGGCCTTCACATGTGATAAATTTCTGAACAATGAGTAATAAAGTGGCCCATTCATCTTTTATTGCATGCACTGGAATTCCTCTTTTGAAAACAGTGATATCCATACCTTGATTTCGGAGGATTGTTCTCCATGCCTCATCACTGATACTTTTGTTTCTGAACCACCGTTCTCCTTCCTGAAGAAGCTCTGTTGCTGCTGCTATTGATGCTTCATTAACCAAAAATTTTGAGGTCTCCCACTTCTGCTTCCGAGCCATCAAATGATCTTGCAAACGCTTTGGTAATTTCTCTGTGGTAACCCCGGAATTTCTGAATAAAACGTAGTCATTTAGCTTTTCTCAACATCTCTTTTGCTTGTGGAAATCCCTCTATGAACTTCGGTCCTTCTGGCTCTGCCCTTAATAATTTTCCCATTTTACTTCTCTGTGCTTCACAGCTTGCCTCTGTGAGGGTTTTAAGCGGAAGTGGAACGATGGAATACACGGAGTAGAGCACAATGCTGTGGGGATGTTATCACAAAACGGAAATGAGCACCATACACAAAATGGAATAAGACTGTGGGTGAATATACGGGAATGAGAGTGAGTAAAAGGAACTGAATGGAGTGAAACAGGGAATGAGAATGAGTAGAGTGAGGTTTTGTAACACGACAGAGAAACGACAAAGAAGTTAACAAAGTGTAATGCATTCGGCCGCATTTTGAATTTTTGGTGGCTGTGTCATAAATATGAACACGTTCAATCAATGATTATGGAGTTATGCGGCTTGTAAGAGTCCTTTGTCAACTCAAATACGTATCATTATCTTCGGTGGGCTATTTGAACATGAGTAAGAGTCGGAATTTCAATAATGAAGCCGTTTGTGAATAAATGCAAGAGGATAACATAGAGATCGTGGAGGATTACGGACTGTCAATATAATCATTGTGCGTTATGGGTAGAGCTCATAGTTTAAAATTACATAAAAAAATGTGTCTTTTATACTATTTGAAATAAACTTTATTCATACCTTTGGAATCCTTGCTCTTGCCCTTGGTCTTCAACTGATTGATCTTCATTAGTGTCTTGAATGTCCCATTGATCCTCTCCTGTATTTTATTTCATGATTTTATGAAAACAACAACTAACTGTACATTCTTTTTGAAAACAGAGTAGTAGCAGCTGCGGAATCTGCTTCTGGCTGCGGAAACTGGAGTCAGCTGCGGAAACAGCTGTCAGCTGCGGAAACTGACACAGCTATTACTTGTCTGAAATAGAAATGAACAAATGACAAATGACCAGATGGAAATGGTCATAAAAATATTTTTATTGATGGAATGGATGAGATGAAGTGGAATGAAGTGAAATGAAATGAAATGAAATGAAGTGAAGTGAAGTGAAGTGAAATGGAGTGGGTGGTGAGATAAAATAAAAGACAGAATTTTTTTTGGAAAATATAGAGTGTCAGGTGTCCCCGATTTTCACCCCATATTTTCTGTATAAGCTTTGCTATATTATGATTGCTTTCATGCTTATACCATTTTTTTTTTTTTTTTTTTTTTTTTTTTTTTTTTTTTTTTTTTTTTTTTTTTTTTTTTTAACTTGAAAAACAAAACTAGCTTGGTAGAGAAGAAGGATTCTTCTGTAGATTTCACTGACAGAACTTTTGAACAACTGATAAAATCTCTTTAGAGTAGAAGGAGATAAACTTTCAATCTTTGGCCATTCACTATAAGAGGAGTTTGAAACTCATCAATGGTCTTGATTCTTACAGCTCCATTGTTAAAGATCTTGTCAATCTCATATGGCCCAAGCCAATGAGTCTGAAATTTCCCTTGAAAATCTTTAAACTTGGAGTCAAACAACAATGCCCAATCTCCTTCTTGAAACTTCTTCTCTTTGATATATTTGTCATGCCATTTAGTTCTTTGATATTGAACTAGATCAGTTCTTAGAATTGCTTCTTGTCTGATCTCATCTAGCTCATTCAACTGCTCCATTCTATGCTTTTGGGCTTCCGATAAGTCCATTCCCAATTGAACTGCTATCTTGAAGGTCTTGACTTGGAACTCAATGGGGAACAAGACTTCTTTCCCATAAACAAGTTCATAGGGAGAATGTCCTGTTGTATTCCTCCATGTAGTTCTGTAGGCCCACAAGGCTTCTGGAAGCCTTTCCGCCCAATCTCTTCTATGTAGATGAACAGTTTTGGTGATGATACTTTCAAGAACTTTGTTTGTGGACTCCACTTGACCATTTGCTTGTGGATGGTAAGGAGTAGATCTTCTGTGCTTGATTTTTTATTCTTCCATCAACTTTTCCACCAAATTGGATGTGAATTGGCTCCCCTGATCTGTCACACTTTCTCTTGGAACACCAAAGCGAGTAAAAATATCCTCATAAAGAAAATGAACAACTGAATTTTCAGTAGCAGATACTAATGCTTTAGCTTCTACCCATTTATTAACATAATCAGTGCAAACCAATATATACTTCTTTTGCTTCGATGGTGGATTAATCGGTCCAATGAAATCTAAAGCCCATTTTTCAAAGGGTTCAATGAGTACCTGTGCTTGCAATGTCATTTCATTTGAGAGGGTAGGTTTCCCTACTCTTTGGCAGCTATCACACCTTTTGACATATTGTTTTGCATCTTTGAAGAGAGAAGGCCAATAATATCCCAAGGAAAGGATTTTATAGGCCGTCCTTTTGTCCGCAAAGTGTCCGCCGCATGGTTCATCATGACATGCCTTAAGAATATCAGGCATTTCATCTTCCCCGACACATCTTCTGATCACAAGATCTGGCCCTGTTTTAAACAATTCGTTAGAAATCCATGAATATTTTGAACTCTCCTGAATAATTTTTCGTTTTTCACTTGGAAATAAATGTGAAGGTAGTTTCCCCGTAACCAAATAGTTAGCAATATATGAATACCAAGGAGTCTTAATAGTTACTGCAAACAAGTATTGATCAGGAAACTTATCCTCTACAGGAGAATCTTCTTTAGTATTCTGAATCCTAGACAAGAAATCAGCTACTGTATTCTGTTTTCCTGGTCTATCCAACACAGTAATATTGAATTCTTGCAAAAGTAAAAGCCATCTTATCACTCTGCCATTAGTAACAGGTTTGTTCATTAAATATCTAATTGCAGAATGGTCAGTATGAATAAAAGTTTCATAGCCTGTTATGTAATGTCTAAACTTATTAATTGCATGAACAACAGCTAAGAACTCTTTTTCAGTCACAGTATAATTCAACTCTGTGGGAGTCAAATTTTTACTGGTGTAATAAATGGTATAAGGAATTAAATCTTTTTGACCCAACACAGCTCCAAGAGCTGTATCTGAAGCATCTGTAGAAATATGGAAAGGAAGTTTCCAATTTGGTCCTCTCAAGATAGGTGCTTCAGATATTCTTGTTTTCAAAGTTTCAAAAGCGGATTGACAATCAGGATCCCATTTAAATTCATAGTCTTTTGTAAGCAACTTGAAGAGTGGAGATGCTATTTTAGTGAAGTTCTCTATAAATCTTCTATAGTAACCAGTAAAACCTAGAAAACTTCTAACATCTCTTTGACAATTTGGAATAGGCAACTTGGAGATGACTTCAACTTTTGATCCATCAACTTTAATTCCATCTCCTGAAATATGATGTCCTAAAACAATCCCTTCAGTAAACATCATAAAGCATTTTTCATGGCTTAATGAAAGGTTTGTTTCTTTACATCTTATGAGAACTTTTCCCAAATTTTCTAATGCCTCTTCAAATGAATTACCATAAACTGTAAAATCATCCATATAAACCTCTACACAATCATGGATTAGATCAGAAAAAATTCCTAGTACTGCTCTTTGGAATGTTGCTGGTGCATTACATAACCCAAAAGGAAGCACTCTGTAGGCAAAAGTTCCCCATGGACAAGTAAATGTGGTCTTATCTTGATCTTCAGGTGCTACCTGAATTTGATTATAGCCACTAAAACCATCCAAAAATGAAAAGTACTTTTTACCTGCTAATGTATCTAATACCTGATCAATAAAAGGCAATGGAAAGTGATCCTTCAAAGTTGCTTTGTTCAATTCCCTGTAATCAATGCATACTCTCCATTTACCATTCTTTTTAGGTACTATAACCAAAGGAGAAACCCATCGGCTATCTGAAATTGGATAAATGAAGTTTACATTGAGAAGTTTTTGGAGCTCTTCCTTCACTATCTCCCTAAGATTTGGATTCATCCTTCTTTGAGGTTGTCTGATTGGTCTACTGTTTTCCACAATATAGATATTATGGATGCAAGTCTTAGGATCAATACCCTTCATGTCAGTATACTCCCATGCAAATGCAGTAGAATGTTTTTGCAAGATTCTGGTTAGTTCTTCTTGTTGTGACTTCTCCAGATGTTTATTGATATTCAATGTCTTTTCTGGAAAAATCTCAATAGCAGAATTACCAAATTCTTCCATAGAGTAAAGAGACATTTGTCTTCATGATAAATATTCTATGTCAGATTCCAACTGAAATTATGTGGGGTCATAATCTGAAGTTATCTCAAAATTTTCTAATGTGTTCAGAATTTGACTATCCTCACTAATTTCAGAGATGGTAAAGACAGGTTGTATAGTGTTCTCATCATCGACCCATTCATTGTCTCCTATTTCTGTGATTGCTCTTGCTGGAGGATACAAATTGAATTTCTTTGTCGAATTACCATTAGAAATGTACATGTCTCCATATCTACAACTAATAAAAGCATCAGCTGTGGCCAGCCAAGGTCTTCCTAAGATAATTGGATGTCCTCCTAGATTACTTTTGGGAGTCAAAATCATAAAGTCTACTGGATATTCCCAAGAATCTAAGGAGACTGAAATATCTTCTAATACACCATCTGGTTTAATAACCGATCGATCCGCAAGTTGCAATAAAGTAGGTGTAAAAAGAAGGTTAGGAAGTTTTAACTGTTCCATAGTCTGTCTACTCATAATGTTGATAGCAGCCCCTAAGTCAATCAATGTGTTTGGAATTTCTATCCCATTTATATGTGTCTTGACAATTGGACTTCCAGGATCTACATACTTCCGCATGGCAATTTTTCCCATCATAATGTCTGCAATCTTTCCTACCAGGTGGATTCTTCTTGTGTCCTTTAGCTTTCTTCCTGGTCTTTTGAAACTCAACTCCTTTATGGTTTTTGCTAGAATAGGAATTTCTCGAATGGCTTGTATCAATGGAATCTTGATACAAACATTCTTCAATTCATCTAGAAAGTCATAGTTAGGCAACAAAATTTGTTTTTCCACCCCCTTATCAATTTGTAGTCTTTCCGGAAAAGGAGGTGTAGATGAAGATACATGTTGCTCAACTATAGGAGTTGCGGATGCTAGCTTTTCTTTTTCTTTTTGAATTTTTGAATTTTGAAGAGATTCTTCCTCAGAACCCTTATCGACTTGAAGAGAGTCCTCCTCAGAGGTATCTTGCTCTTGAATGTCTATAGAAGGTTTTTCTAAAACTCTACCAGATCTGAGTTGTACATCGTTGAGAGAAACAATCATATAGGTAGGAAATTGTTGTCCTTCTACCATATAAGTAGTTTGAGGATTCTTATTGTTAGGATTTGGCAATGGCTGAGCTGGAAGTTGATTTGTCTTCTGTTGGTATGGGAGCATGAGTTGAGGATTTGTATTTTGTGGAGAAGGTTGATGTTGTGGAAATGGCAATGAAAGTTGTTGTGGATTTTGGCTTGGAAATTGTGGAGCTTGTTGATTTTGAAAAGATGGAGGATATTGATAAAATTGAGCAAATCTCCCATAAGGATTTTGCATCCCTTGTACCCATGGCTGATATGAAGTTTGATGTTGGGGCCAAGGTTGTTGCCAAGGAGTCCAATTTGGTGGGGTTTGAAGATTCATAGGGTTATTAAACCCTTGAGATTGTTGTCCCTGCCAAGGTCTCCTTGCGACAAAACAGAGAGACTCTATTGAATTTGGATCTTCTTGAAAAACAACTTTGAGTCCAGGGATTGAAGGACAATCTTTGATTTCATGATTTTCTGAGCAAATCATACATGTTTCTACAACTTTTGCATCCAAGGGACATTCCCTTAAAGCATGTTTCTTTCTACATTTCGGACAAAAGATGGCTAAAGCATCTGTTTCTGCTTTCTGCTTGTTTTGGATTTTAAGGGTGTCTAGTTGTTCACTAAGACCCCTAAGATATCAGTTTTAAACTCATCAAGCATATTACCAATCTTTGTCCTACTTACTGATCCAGTTGCAGATTTGTTAGCCCTAATAAGAGAAGAATCCCTAGGCCCTTTTCCAGTTTTAGATCTTCCCCTTGAGAATTGGATACATAGTTCTGTTATATCATGAAATGGGAGTTGAGAAATGTCTCCTTTACCCATCATGTTTAAAATGTCTATCCATTCATCTCTAATTGTTTTTAATAGGAGGGCTTTCAAGGTTTCATTATCTAAGTTGCTCATCTTTGCTCTTTTCAAGTTGTATTGAAATCTTTCAATTAAGTCTTCCAAATTTTCATCTTCTTTTTGCATCATTTTGAATACCTCATCCTTGTGATTGGTGGGCATACAATAGTCCAAGTATCTATCCAAAAATGTTTGTTTCATATCATTACAAGTCCTAATAGATTGAGTGGCTAATCCCATGAACCATTTCAAAGCAGATCCCTTCAAAGTTGAAGGAAATAGTTTGAGTTTTTGAGAATCTTCCATATAGTCATAAGTTCGGCACACTACTTCAAACTCAAACAAAAATGTTTCAGGATCCTCACTTCGTAATCCATAAAAGTTAGGGAGAACAGATGGTGAAATATTTTTCATTGTTGCATGAGTTTCCTCATCAACTATAGGGAATCCAAGAAAATCGTCCCTATTTCTACCATTATTTTCTTCACCATTGTTATCTTCATTATATCCTCCTCCTCTACCTCCACCTCTATTTATTACTTCCTCTGCCATGATAGTTTCTTTAGAGTCCTTATAGTCCTCTAGTTCTTCTATCAAGGAAGGATGAGAGAAAGTTTCTTTGTTTTCTAAGTAGGCTTTAGTAGGGGGTGTAGGAGAATCCTCTAATTCAGCTGTTCTTTGGCTTCCAAAAATCTTAAGGCTAGGGGTAGATGATGGTGAATCTGGTCTATGCCTTGAAGAAGATGGAGTTGTGAAAAATCGAACTCTTGGCTTTAGCTATAAACCTTCCCCTAGAATCTCTTGCTCTATGCATGTCATTTTTTTTTAGTTTTTTTTTAACAAAAGTTGGGCTAATAATTCTCTTTCTGATCTTCCAGATAACACTAGGTGCAAGAAGAGAGCATACTTAAGAAATTACTAAACCAATAACTCTCTTTTCTGATCCTCTAGATCACACTAGGTGCAAGAGGAGAGCATACTTCACGAAGTTATCAAGTTTTCCCTTCTTTTATGATTTTATGTGTTTTTTTTTTAAGAAATTGGCTACCTAGTTACACTTCCCCGGCAACGGCGCCAAAATGTTTGGTCAATTTAGTGTGTCCTAAATTGCTGCATTTAATTGTCAATCCGGGAATCGTAAGCTGATGAAGTGCGGTGCACTATATGTGCAAGATAACCTCTTTCTTAACTTTTTGTCGTTTTATGGTCTTTCTAAGGTGAAATGAAATTCTAAAGTGAAAAACAAGCTTGGTTATAATTGTTCAAGGAAGTGATATTCCCTATGGTCATGATTTACCAATCTCGAAACTTCAAAAGAAAATTGAAATTACAATGACAAAAGAAAGTAAACTGCTGAAATGGAAAGTGCTGTTAATCTAATAAATCAAAACAAGAAACTAGTGAATATGAAAACTAAACTATTCTTGCTGCCAACTGAACACAAAAGAAACTACGCTTATGGAAATTCAAAATTGCAATGAAAGAAATCTAAATCAGATTACATCAATTCATTTTCTGACCCTTCATCATTAGACCAGCTATGACTTGAGGAAGTAATCATAAACAACTTGTGTAACTGATATTTAATTTGCAGAAAGTAAACTAATACTAAACCATACACACATGATTCAATCCCTCGCCATCAGTCCAGCTGTGGCTTTCAAAGGCAATTGAAGATGTCATACATGATTCAATATATTTAAGTTTGCAGAAAAGAAACTAATACTAAACTACACACTTCATCATGCAGCCCCTCACCATCAGTCCAGCTGTGGCTTTCGGAGGAAACTGAAGACGCTATGAGCAGCTTAATACATCTAATTTTGCAGAAAGGAAACTAATACTAAACTACACATCTCATCATGCAGCCCCTCACCATCAGTCCAGCTGTGGCTTTCGGAGGTAGCTGAAGACACTATGAGTAGCTTAATATGTCTAATTTTAACTATAGAATCAGATAAACAAAACTGAAATGCACAAAACAAAACTGAAGTTAAACAAAGACTGTGAAAGAAAACTAGCAGCAGAATAATATCAGTTTCATATCATTAGCGATAATACTATGAAAATGCCCCGGGGTGTCTACCTAAAACCTGCACAAGAAAACTGATCAGTATTTTAACAATCATAAAAACATAAAAGACAGGAATGCAATGGAAATTACAGAAATGTATGAACAGAAATAAAACAACTATGAAATATGAACATGTAATGGGTTATGATACAATGATTACTTAAAGAAATGAAATGAAAAAATATATACATTAATACACAGAACCTCGGCTGAGCAGGGGCCCTCTACGCAGCTCTGGTATGATCTTCAAACACGAATTAAGTTATGAAACAGAGTTTTTCACATTAAAAAGAAAGTCATTACAGGCTGGTGGTATTACGGCTCAAGGCAGCGTAATCACCACATAACAGAGTACGCACATCAACATAACAACTAACAACTATCAACTCACATTCACTAACTCTACGTGCGTATGCAAACGCTCTTTATAAAGCAATAAAATGTAACTGTTTCCTGAAGTTTATGATAGCAGCCAACACGTAGACCACGAAGGCCACGGATTTAGGAGTATGGCCATGTTTGGGAAACGGATCTATGGAAGGTGGGCGCTTAAATTCAACTCCAGAACTTTGCACAGATGTCAATTAACTTCCACAAGCTTGGGAAACGTCCGTATGGATGTTTCTATGCCACGAAACAGAGTCCAGCCGACATAGAACTCCACAGTTGACTTCCACGTGGATGGCTTTGACCGCGGCTTTCCTTGACGAATTTCATTGAACCAATAGGACACGAACCATGTCCTTGTCATTCCTAGCCTGCCCATGTGGCTCGTTTCCTTCGTTGACACCTGTAACATTGATTTCCACAAAATAGCCGCGGAAAGTTGCAGCGGCTGCGGAAAGTGACAAGTTTCCGCAGCTGTATGAACAAAATCTAAATCAAATAGAAAACACACAAACATAATTAAAAACCATGTTAGATACCCTTTTGCACATGATATTTGACAATTTTGGAGGTTTAGGTGAGTGAAAGAGATATGGAAAAGTGTATGAAAGAGAGACAAATTCGGGACTCAACATACCCCCACTGTGAAGGTGTTGCATGTCCTCATGCAACCAAAATTTTGACACTCTTTGTTCAATTCATGTGCCTTGATACTTCAGCCAGCACATCTAACTCCCTTCTCTTCTTCTTTGGTACTGCCATCATTCTGGGTTTCTTCATGAGGCACCCGAATTTGATATTCACAAGTGCTCTGCTCAATTTTTGGCATTTCCTTTTTAGCTTCTTATTCTTCTTTTGCCAAATACCCAAATGTAACATAGTATTGTCATGGATAATCTTGTCCAGTTTGCCTTGCTCTTTGAGTGTTTCATTTTCGTTTTTGATATGCCGGTTCAAAAGCTCAAGCTCAAAAATCTCTTGTTTTAATGACTGAACCAAGTCATCCTGCAATGTATGAGGCTGAGTAGAAGAGGTGCTTGGACCTGTGGCTGCCTTCTCCAAGGATTCTATATAATGATAGACCTCCTGCTGTTTGGGGTCTACTTCCGGTGTCTTCTTCATTGGACTGTCCTCAAAATGCTGCAAGGGAGAATTATGTTCAAAATTTGGCTGAGGAGAACTTTCATCAATATTTTGCTGAGAATAAGATGGAGTAAACTCATTGTCTGATTGGGAGTGAAAGGAGTCAGGTTCACTAACTGACTGAAATGGACTATGGTCGGTTGGAGACTGTTCAGATGTCTCTTCACCCAAATCAATGAAATGAGGACCTTTAATTTGTGTTTTTCTCAGTTTTCCCTTAAACCTGCTACTTCTCCTCACATGCTGTGGTACACTACCTTTTTGTTCTTGTTTTCCTGTTTTTGCCTTCTTAGATAGAGATGACTGTTTTTGAAGAAAAATTAATCTCTCAGACAGAATTTGGTGATCTTCTTTTTCAGAAGAAGAGGTTTTATGGACAGCCTCAACAATTTCTTTCCCTTTTGATATTTTTGGCTTCTTAATTTTGATTTCCTTCTTCTTCCTTTTTATCAATCTCTCTTTCTTATCATTTTTCTTCATAGTAATAGTAGAAGTATCTTGGATTTCATCTATTGTTCTTTTCCTTCTACTTCTTTTTGCTGTGCTAGCTGCGGGAACTTCCTGTGTAGGAGCAACTTGGGTTTCAACATCCATTTTATTTCTTCTACTCCTTCTAATTGATTTACCTTCAGGAATTTCCTGAGGTTCTTCAAAGAAGTTTCTAACTAAGAATTGTTCCCAAGTATCTTCTCTTTCTTTCAGCTCCTTTTCAATCAAAATTTTTATAAGCCCATGATGATATAAATGAGGCTCTACATCTCCTAGGTGTTTTTGCACAGTCACAGCCATTTTCTTCAAGCTATTGAATAGGAAATAAGGAAGATTGAGAGTTTGGTTTTCAAGGAAATTCATCAATATCCTAGTATGATACATGTACATAGAGCCAAAGCGGTCTTCACATGTGATAAATTTCTGAACAATGAGTAATAAAGTGGCCCATTCATCTTTTATTGCATGCACAGGGATTCCTCTTTTGAAAACAGTGATATCCATACCTTGATTTCAGAGGATTGTTCTCCATGCCTCATCACTGATACTTTTGTTTTTGAACCAACGTTCTCCTTCCTGAAGAAGCTCTGTGGCTGCTGCTATTGATGCTTCATTAACCAAAAACTTGAGGTCTCCCACTTCTGCTTCCGAGCCATCAAATGATCTTGCAAACGCTTTGGTAATTTCTCTGTGGTAACCCCGGAATTTCTGAATAAAACGTAGCCATTTAGCTTTTCTCAACATCTCTTTTGCTTGTGGAAATCCCTCTATGAACTTCAGTCCTTCTGGCTCTGCCCTTAATAATTTTCTCATTTTACTTCTCTGTGCTTCACAGCTTGCCTCTGTGAGGGTTTTAAGCGGAAGTGGAACGATGGAATACACGGAGTCGAGCACAATGCTGTGGGGATGTTATCACAAAACGGAAATGAGCACCATACACAAAATGGAATAAGACTGTGGGTGAATATACGAGAATGAGAGTGAGTAAAAGGAACGGAATGGAGTGAAACAGGGAATGAGAATGAGTAGAGTGAGGTTTTGTAACACGACAGAGAAACGACAAAGAAGTTAACAAAGTGTAATGCATTCGGCCGCATTTGGAATTTTTGGTGGCTGTGTCATAAATATGAACACGTTTCAATCAATGATTATGGAGTTATGCGGCTTGTAAGAGTCCTTTGTCAACTCAAATACGTATCATTATCTTCGGTGGGCTATTTGAACATGAGTAAGAGTCGGAATTTCAATAATGAAGTCGTTTGTGAATAAATGCAAGAGGATAACATAGAGATCGTGGAGGGTTACAGACTGTCAATATAATCATTGTGCGTTATGGGTAGAGCTCATAGTTTAAAATTACATAAAAAAAATGTGTCTTTTATACTATTTGAAATAAACTTTATTCATACCTTTGGAATCCTTGCTCTTACCCTTGGTCTTCAACTGATTGATCTTCATTAGTGTCTTGAATGTCCCATTGATCCTCTCCTGCATTTTATTTCATGATTTTATGAAAACAACAACTAACTGTACATTCTTTTTGAAAACAGAGTAGTAGCAGCTGCGGAATCTGCGTCTGGCTGCGGAAACTGGAGTCAGCTGCGGAAACAGCTGTCAGCTGCGGAAACTGACACAGCTATTACTTGGCTGAAATAGAAATGAACAAATGACAAATGACCAGATGGAAATGGTCATAAAAATATTTTTATTGATGGAATGGATGAGATGAAGTGGAATGAAGTGAAATGAAATGAAATGAAATGAAGCGAAGTGAAGTGAAATGGAGTGGGTGGTGAGATAAAATAAAAGACAGAATTTTTTTTGGAAAATATAGAGTGTCAGGTGTCCCTGATTTTCACCCCATATTTTCTGTATAAGACTGCCAATCAATGATTGGTTTTCAGGCTTATACCATTTTTTTTTCTTCTCTTTTTTTTTATTTTTTTTCTCTTTTTTTATTTATTTATTTTTTTTTTAACTTGAAAAACAAAAACTAGCTTGGTAGAGAAGAAGGATTCTTCTGTACCAGCCTGATTGCAGAACTTTCTTGAAACAACTTGACAAAATCCTCTTTAGAGAGTGGCTTATGATAAACTTTCAATCTATGGCCATTCACTAAAAGAGGAGTTTGAAACTCATCAATGGTCTTGATTCTTACAGCTCCATTGTTAAAGACCTTGTCAATCTCATATGGCCCAAGCCAATGAGTCTGAAATTTTCCTTGAAAGTCTTTAAACTTGGAGTCAAACAACAATGCCCAATCTCCTTCTTGAAACTTCTTCTCTTTGATATATTTGTCATGCCACTTAGTTCTTTGATATTGAACTAGATCAGTTTTTAGAATTGCTTCTTGTCCGATCTCATCTAGCTCATTCAATTGCTCCCATTTTGTGCTTTTACTTCGATAAGTCCATTCCCAACTGAATCCAAGTATCTTTGAAGGTCTTGACTTGGAATCACAATGGGAACAAGACTTCTTCCTTCTGGAACAAGTTCATAGAGGAAATGTCTCATGTATTCCTCCATGGGTTCTCGTAGGCCCAAGCTTCCCTGGAAGCCTTTCTGCCCAATCTCTTCTATGTAGATGAACAGCTTTGGTGATGATACTTTCAAGAACTTTGTTTGTGGACTCCACTTGACCATTTGCTTGTGGATGGTAAGGAGTAGATCTTCTGTGCTTGATTTTGTATTCTTCCATCAACTTCTCCACCAAATTTGATGTGAACTGGCTCCCCTGATCTGTCACAATTTCTCTTGGAACACCAAAGCGAGTAAAAATATTCTCATAAAGAAAATGAACAATTGATGGAATGGATGGAATGAAGTGGAATGAAGTGAAATGAAATGAAATGAATAGTTAGGTGGAAGTGAAGTGAAGTGGTGTGGTGTAGAGTAAAAGACAGACTTTTTTTGAAAATATAGAGGCTGTGGTCTCGATTTTCAATTATAGCTTTCAGAGATCGGCCAATCAACATTGGTTTTCGTGCTTATACTCATTTTTTTTCTTTTTTTATTTTTTTCTTTATTATTTATTTATTTTTAATTGAAATAAAAATCCAGCTTCAGATAGAAGAAGGATTCTTCTCATCAAATTTCGACCATGTAGTAACTTTCTGAATAATTTGGATGCAATCCTCTTTAGAGAGTGGCTTATGATAAACTTTCAATCTATGGCCATTCACCAAAAGAGGAGTTTGAAACTCATCAATGGTCTTGATTCTTACAGCTCCATTGTTAAAGACCTTGTCAATCTCATATGGCCCAAGCCAATGAGTCTGAAATTTCCCTTGAAAGTCTTTAAACTTGGAGTCAAATAACAATGCCCAATCTCCTTCTTGAAACCTCTTCTCTTTGATATATTTGTCATGCCACTTAGTTCTTTGATATTGAACTAGATCAGTTCTTAGAATTGCTTCTCGTCTGATCTCATCTAGCTCATTCAACTGCTCCATTCTATGCTTTTGGGCTTCTGATAAGTCCATCCCCAACTGAACTGCTATCTTGAAGGTCTTGACTTGGAACTCAATGGGGAGCAAGACTTCTTTCCCATAAACAAGTTCATAGGGAGAATGTCCCGTTGTATTCCTCCATGTAGTTCTGTAGGCCCACAAGGCTTCTGGAAGCCTTTCTGCCCAATCTCTTCTATGTAGATGAACAGTTTTGGTGATGATACTTTCAAGAACTTTGTTTGTGGACTCCACTTGACCATTTGCCTGTGGATGGTAAGGAGTAGATTTTCTGTGCTTGATTTTGTATTCTTCCATCAACTTCTCCACCAAATTTGATGTGAATTGGCTCCCCTGATCTGTTACAATTTCTCTTGGAACACCAAAGCGAGTAAAAATATCCTCATAAAGAAAATGAACAACCGAATTTTCAGTAGCAGATACTAATGCTTTAGCTTCTACCCATTTAGTAACATAATCAGTGCAAACCAATATATACTTCTTTTGCTTCGATGGTGGATTAATCGGTCCAATGAAATCTAAAGCCCATTTTTCAAAGGGTTCAATGAGTACCTGTGCTTGCAATGGCATTTCATTTGAGAGGGTAGGTTTCCCTACTCTTTGGCAGTTATCACACCTTTTGACATATTGTTTTGCATCTTTGAAGAGAGAAGGCCAATAATATCCCAAGGAAAGGATTTTATAGGCCGTCCTTTTGTCCGCAAAGTGTCCGCCGCATGGTTCATCATGACATGCCTTAAGAATATCAGGCATTTCATCTTCCCCGACACATCTTCTGATCACAAGATCTGGCCCTGTTTTAAACAATTCGTTAGAAATCCATGAATATTTTGAACTCTCCTGAATAATTTTTCGTTTTTCACTTGGAAATAAATGTGAAGGTAGTTTCCCTGTAACCAAATAGTTAGCAATATCTGCATACCAAGGGGTCTTAATAGTTACCGCAAACAAATATTCATCAGGAAACTTATCTTCTACAGGAGAATCTTCTTTAGTATTTTGAATTCTAGACAAGAAATCAGCTACTGTATTCTGTTTTCCTGGTCTATCTAACACAGTAATATTGAATTCTTGCAAAAGTAAAATCCATCTTGTCACTCTGCCATTAGTAACAGTTTTGTTCATTAAATATCTAATTGCAGAATGGTCAGTATGAATAAAAGTTTCATAGCCTGTTATGTAATGTCTAAACTTATTAATTGCATGAACAACAGCTAAAAACTCTTTTTCAGTCACAGTATAGTTCAACTCTGTGGGAGTCAAATTTTTAATGGTGTAATAAATGGCATAAGGAATTAAATCTTTTTGACCCAACACAGCTCCAAGAGCTGTATCTGAAGCATCTGTAGAAATATGGAAAGGAAGTTTCCAATTTGGTCCTCTCTAGATAGGTGCTTCAGATATTCTTGTTTTCAAAGTTTCAAAAGCGGATTGACAATCAGGATCCCATTTAAATTCACAGTCTTTTGTAAGCAACTTGAAGAGTGGAGATGCTATTTTAGTGAAGTTCTCTATAAATATTCTATAGTAACCAGTAAAACCTAGAAAACTTCTAACATCTCTTTGACAATTTGGAATAGGCAACTTGGAGATGACTTCAACTTTTGATCTATCAACTTTAATTCCATCTCCCGAAATATGATGTCCTAAAACAATCCCTTCAGTAAACATCATAAAGCATTTTTCATGGCTTAATGAAAGGTTTGTTTCTTTACATCTTATGAGAAATTTTTCCAAATTTTCTAATGCCTCTTCAAATGTATTACCATAAACTGTAAAATCATCCATATAAACCTCTACACAATCATGGATTAGATCAGAAAAAATTCCTAGTACTGCTCTTTGGAATGTCGCTGGTGCATTACATAACCCAAAAGGAAGCACTTGGTAGGCAAAAGTTCCCCAAGGACAAGTAAATGTGGTCTTATCTTGATCTTCAGGTGCTACCTGAATTTGATTATAGCCACTAAAACCATCCAAGAATGAAAAGTACTTTTTACCTGCTAATGTATCTAATAACTGATCAATAAAAAGCAAAGGAAAGTGATCCTTCAAAGTTGCTTTGTTCAACTCCCTGTAATCAATGCATACTCTCCATTTACCATTCTTTTTAGGTACTATAACCAAAGGAGAAACCCATCGGCTATCTGAAATTGGATAAATGAAGTTTACATTGAGAAGTTTTTTTTTTTTAGTTTTTTTTTTTAACAAAAGTTGGGCTAATAATTCTCTTTCTGATCTTCCAGATCACACTAGGTGCAAGAAGAGAGCATACTTAAGAAATTACTAAACCAATAACTCTCTTTTCTGATCCTCTAGATCACACTAGGTGCAAGAGGAGAGCATACTTCAAGAAGTTATCAAGTTTTCCCTTCTTTTATGATTTTATGTGTTTTTTTTTTAAGAAATTGGCTACCTAGTTACACTTCCCCGGCAACGGCGCCAAAATGTTTGGTCAATTTAGTGTGTCCTAAATTGCTGCATTTAATTGTCAATCCGGGAATCGTAAGCTAATGAAGTGCGGCGCACTATATGTGCAAGATAACCTCTTTCTTATCTTTTTGTCGTTTATGGTCTTTCTAAGGTGAAATGGAAATTCTAAAGTGAGAAACAAGCTTGGTTATAATTGTTCAAGGAAATGATATTCCCCTATAATGATTTTCCAATCTCGAAACTTCAAAAGCAAATTGGAATTACAATGACAAAAGAAAGTAAACTGCTGAAATGGAAAGTGCTGATAATCTAATGAATCAAAACAAGAAACTAGTGAATATGAAAACTAAACTATTCTTGCTGCCAACTGAACACAAAAGAAACTACGCTTATGGAAATTCAAAATTGCAATGAAATAAATCTAAATCAGATTACATCAATTCATTTTCCGACCCTTCATCATTAGACCAGCTATGACTTGTGGAAGTAATCATAAACAACTTGTGTAACTGATTATTTAATTTGCAGAAAGTAAACTAATACTAAACCATACACACATGATTCAATCCCTCGCCATCAGTCCAGCTGTGGCTTTCGGAGGAAATTGAAGATGTCATACATGATTCAATATATTTAAGTTTGCGGAAAAGAAACTAATACTAAACTACACACTTCATCATGCAGCCCCTCACCATCAGTCCAGCTGTGGCTTTCGGAGGAAACCGAAGACGCTATGAGCAGCTTAATATATCTAATTTTGCAGAAAGGAAACTAATACTAAACTACACATCTCATCATGCAGCCCCTCACCATCAGTCCAGCTGTGGCTTTCGGAGGTAGCTGAAGACACTATGAGGAGCTTAATATGTCTAATTTTAACTATTGAATCAGATAAACAAAACTGAAATGCACAAAACAAAACTGAAGTTAAACAAAGACTGTGAAAGAAAACTAGCAGCAGAATAATATCAGTTTCATATCATTAGCGAAAATACTATGAAAATGCCCCGGGGTGTCTACCTAAAACCCGCACAAGAAAACTGATCAGTATTTTAACAATCATAAAAACATAAAAGACAGGAATGCAATGGAAATTACAGAAATGTATGAACAGAAATAAAACAACTATGAAATATGAACATGTAATGGGTTATGATACAATGATTACTTAAAGAAATGAAATGAAAAATATATACATTAATACATAGAACCTCGGCTGAGCAGGGGCCCTCTACGCAGCTCTGGTATGATCTTCAAACACGAATTAAGTTATGAAACAGAGTTTTTCACATTAAAAAGAAAGTCATTACAGGCCGGTGGTATTACGGCTCAAGGCAGCGTAATCACCACATAACAGAGTACGCACATCAACTTAACAACTAACAACTATCAACTCACATTCACTAACTCTACGTGCGTATGCAAACGCTCTTTATAAAGCAATAAAATGTAACTGTTTCCCGAAGTTTATGATAGCAGCCAACACGTAGACCACGAAGGCCACGGATTTAGGAGTATGGCCATGTTTGGGAAACGGATCTATGGAAGGTGGGCGCTTAAATTCAACTCCAGAACTTTGCACAGATGTCAATTAACTTCCACAAGCTTGGGAAACGCCCGTATGGATGTTTCTATGCCACGAAACAGAGTCCAGCCGACATAGAACTCCACAGTTGACTTCCACGTGGATGGCTTTGACCGCGGCTTTCCTTGACGAATTTCATTGAACCAATAGGACACGAACCATGTCCTTGTCATTCCTAGCCTGCCCATGTGGCTCGTTTCCTTCGTTGACACCTGTAACATTGATTTCCACAAAATAGCTGCGGAAAGTTGCAGCGGCTGCGGAAAGTGACAAGTTTCCGCAGATGTATGAACAAAATCTAAATCAAATAGAAAACACACAAACATAATTAAAAACCATGTTAGATACCCTTTTGCACATGATATTGACAATTTTGGAGGTTTAGGTGAGTGAAAGAGATATGGAAAAGTGTATGGAAAAGAGACAAATTCGGGACTCAACACTATTGTTTTGGGAAATAACTCCCTAAAGGTTTTTGGGTCGGCAACCTTCACAGATCAAGGGCATACCATTCAAAAAGGACTCAACCTATCTTTTATGCTGAAAACTAGATTTAATCAATTGTGGAAATTACCTGAAAGTCCTACGTTTTTTGTAGATATTACAGGGTTTAAAACCCCAGCAACTCCTCGTGCTTCTTAACCTAGAAATCAAGAAAGAACAAACACGAAACACTAGCTGTACAACATATATTGTTCCTAAATGTCAGTATAATCCATATATAATATTATATAAGCAATATTGGATGTTTAACTAACAATATTTACACATATATAGACACGTGAATATTCGGGAACAAGGTAGTACTTCTTATTATAAATGGCATGTACAAGAATAGAAAGTGGAGAGATCACCTGAATCCTTCCACGACCTTCGAGTAGACTGTCCTCTGGATCCGTCCAGCCCTCACCTCACTAGGATTCTTCCAAGATGTGTGCATACTAGATGTCATATAGGAGGATGATCATCTTCAATGAAACAAGGGTTTCCTGAATATACTTGGGAAGTGCAAGAGGCACGGGAACATCAGACTTGAAATAGGGATCCAACAGAGTATAATATCTATAATTTTTCTCTCTCCCTTAGGCCATACACATGAGGGGATTTTATGCTCCTTCAAAGTAGTTTCAGTAGTTGGAAACAATTGGGCCACAGGCTGGGGTGGTTGGATTACGGGAATAACTATCACCCTGCCATGAAAAATAAGGAATTTATATATATTTTTAATGATTTAAATGGCATGCTTGGAAAAGTATGAACAGACTCGTCTATATACGTGGAAAAGTCTAGGCATAATCGCGTATTGGGATTTTAACACTGTTTTTTATGAATTTGTTCAAGTTTGGAAGGAAAGGGTGCCTAGGGCCAAAGAGACAATCATTATTCACATGGGGGTGAAAAATGATGATATAACAACTGCTGTAACATGTGCTTAAGCTGCATGTACCTGTCATCATATTGTCTTGCCTATAATATCTGATCCTATAAATATGTGCCATACGAATTAGTTGCTATGTGATTTAACCTGCTAAGAGCATCTACAACCCGATTCTCTTTACCCTTAATGTACTTGATCTCAAAGTAAAACTCACTAAGCATGACCAACCATCTAACTTTCCTAGAATTTAATTTGGTTTGTTAAAAAAATATCTCAACCCACTATGGTCACTCATCAACACAAACCTATTTCCAAGAGACAGTGTCTCCACATAATCAATGCATGAATGATTGCTTCCAACTCAAGATCATGAGTCACATAGTTTTCTGCTCGTGCTCATTAATTTTCCTTGACTCGTAGCATACCACCTATCCATCCTACATCAAGACTTCACCATGTCCTCTCTTGCAAGCATCTGTATACACCATGAAATCTCTATTTGGAATTGTAATCTTTATAATTATTTTGTTTGTAAGCAGCTACTTCAACTGCTAAAAGCTTGTTGCACATTCCTCGGTCCATTCAAATTTATTTACCTTTCTATGCAGTGATGTAATAGGATAGGCAATCTGTGAGAAGTTCCTGATGAACCTCTTGCAGTAACCTGCTAACCCCATGAATGATATAACCTCATCCACATTCCTAGGATTTGTCCATTCCATGATAGCTCTAATATTTTCCAGATCCACTACTATGCCTTCCTTGGCAACAACATGTCCCAATTAATGTACCTTTGTCTGAAAGAAATTGCACTTAAAGCATAGCATATAGTTGATTCTCTCTTAGAAATATCAATACTGAGGCTAAGTGTTCAACATGATATTCCTTATTCTTAGAATATATCAATATTTCATCAATGAATACAATAATTTTTTTTTCCAGATAAGGATGCAACACACTATTCATCAAACACATGAAAGTAGTCGGAGCATTGGTCAAACCAATAAAAACCAAAACAAACTCGTAATGCCTATACTTGGTCCAGAAAGAAGTCTTGTAGATGTCCTCTTCTTTGATGCAAACCTGATGATATCTTGATATCAAATCAATCTTCGAGAAAAATACTACACCCTTCAACTGATCAAACAAATCATCGATCCTCGACAATAAATACTTTTTCTTGATGGCTTCCCTGTTCAACTGTCTGCAATAAGTAAAAAAACTGAGAGTACTATCCTTCTTCTTCACAAAAAACATTGGTGCACCCCAAGGTGACACACTTGGCCTAATTTATCCCTTGTCAAGCACTTCCTTAAATTGCAACACTACAAGGAAAAGACCCTCTAGCGGAGGTTATAAAGGAGGTTTTTAGTGTTATAAAATTGACCAAAATTGTCAAAAAAAAAAATCTACAACATCTGTTTTCGGTAACGAAGGTTTCGGTGGAGCTTCTAACGGAATTTCAAAACAACTAAAAAAAACTGGGTGGCCAGAGGTTATTACAGATGTTTTTTTCCATTGGTGTGCTAATCAGGTGTCAACACATTGGTGCATTTTAGAGTGAACACACCGATACTGCAAACCTAACAAGCACTGGGACAGAAAACAAACATAGGATGCCCCGGGGCATTTAGTACCATCCCGATGTGTGTCAGCCAAATAGTCTCCCTGGGGCAGTCGAAGGTGCATGCATCGGGCTGTTAAGGTCTAAAACCGCACCAGGCACACTGTAGGTGATACAAGGCACCAAGCCATTCTAATTGGTATTGGGATTTGTGCGATGCCCATGGGTCGTATCAATGCACCAATGTGTAGTATTATACAAACACACCAGCGTGCAGTATCACACAAACGCACTGATCGTTCTATTTGGTATTGGGATTTGTGCAGTGCCCATAGGTCGTATCAACGCACTGGTGCATAGTATTATACAAACACACTAGCACACATTATCACACAAATACACTAATTGTTCTAATTGGTATTGGTATTTGTGCGGTGCCCATATGTCGTAGAAATGCACCAGTAAGCAGTCTAACATAAACGCACCGGTGCACAATATCGCACAAATGCATTGAGAGTTATAATTTGTATTGGTATTTGTGCGGTGCCCATAGGTCGTAGAAACACACCGGTGCACATTATAATACAAATGCACTGGTGCACAATAATTGACATGCATCAGTGTTCATTTTGTATTTTTTTAGAAACATCGACCTGTGACAGTGCAATTATTGTGATTTTTAAAAATTCATTATTCATCAAAAGTCAACAAATATCTTATAACATTATTCATATCAATTAAATTTATATTAGTGGATTTGAATGTGATGTTTGGATTAATTTTTTATATCATATCATAATTATTGTGATTTTTTAAAATTCATTATTCATCAAAAGACGACACATATCTTATAACTGTATTAATATCAATTAAATTTTTATTAGTGCATTTGAATGTGATGTTTGGATTAATTTGTTATATCATATCATAAGATTTCACATCTCTTCATTATAATATTTAATCATCCATATATTTAATCAGTGGTGTTACATTTCACAGCGACAATGGAGAACACAATAGAATAAATTAAAACATTTATTATTATATATATATGAATAAGACACTCTTTGTCATACAAAATGGGATAGTTATTGGTATCCCTTTGTCTTTCAATTGGGACACTATGTCCATTACATTAAACAAAATGTCTGATTTCATAGACAAATGCTTCAAAAAATACAACGGCTTGCTTTGATATCCAAACATAATGATCATCATTCTTCACTTGAACTGCTGTCACTGCTTGAGCTACTTCCATGACTTGGGTTATTTTGAGGAATGTTTTGTTCACAATGTTGATTGTTTTCTTCTTCTTCACCTTCCATCTACAAACATAAAAATAAACTATATTGAGTGTATATACATTGGTGAGAATAATGAAAATTGCAATATTAAATAATATACATCAATGAAAATCGAAAAGAAATGGCGTACCATAGCAACAATTGACTTATGAACCATACATATTCTTTCAAAACCAAATTTCATGCCATCTTGTAGAAATTTTAATACAATTATGTATTTCTTGGATTCTCATGATCTAACAATTATATGCCACTGTTAAATACAAAATCCTTCTACTTAAATATTTGCGGAAATTTAATCGCTAATTGAAAACACATGAAGAAAGATCAATCACACATAACACATATGTTTTTACCTGGAAAGTATAAAGATAAAAACCCCACTATCATATATTATGTATATATCATGGATCATGAAACAATCTCATACAAAAATCTAATCCAAGAGCTCTCAATACAATATACAATCGTCTCACATTGTCATACAAAAATTGGCATATTCATGCACCAATTTACTGTCTCCTGACAACCTGCCTCCACTGCGCAATCCCAGCTGATCACAATCCCTAAATGAATTCGATCTTGCCTTTCCTTGATTGCACGATCATCATTGGCATCTCTAATGTGTGTTTGGTTGCAAGTGTGCACCCAATATAGTCACAACTGATAGTCAAACTGTCTCTTTCACCTGTCTCTCAACTGGGTCTCCAATGGATTCGACATGCATGTATTTAACAATAATAAATCTTTAGTTGCATGTGAGATCACTCCATGTGAATTAATTTGATATTTAATTCACTGATCTCTCACTAGTGTATCTTTAGTGAAAACTAGTTACAACTAGCATAACTGAGTTTAACTCACTTAACTGAGTTAAAATACTTTACAACTCACATAACTACACATCCAACTCTGTTACAAATTTGTACCACCCAGTTACAACGAAGTGCACTAGCATGTCCCACCAACCAACCTTTTAACTCTAAATTCCTTCAGTCAACTGGTTTGCCACATCAGTTAACTGAAATCAAGTGCTTCAAGAGAATATATTATTATTTATTGTATATTTATTATTAAGAGATAATAATAATCGACATGCATTCTATTTTTATACATGCAATCCACGAACCGACTTCGTACATGCATTCCAAAAATAGATGCCCATCCATACATATAATTTTCTCAACCATCTATAAATAGATTCCCACTATAAATAGACTTTGCTCACCATTCTAAAAATAGACATACACCTAAAAATAGCCTGCGGGCCCCACCTAGTGTAGATGCTTAATTTTCACTAGGATCATCATCTTGTTGAATCTCAACACTCCCTCTCAACAAGAAAGGGATTATCCTTCATCTTGATCCTATCTCTATGGTATTCGAATTTTCTCTTGGTGAGTGCCTTCGTCAGAATATCTTCATCCTGATCTTCTGTAGGAATGTATTGAAGCAACATGATCTTTCGCTGCACACAATATCTGATATGATGATATCGAATATCGATATTCTTAGATCTATCATGAAACATAGGATTAATCGAGAGTTTAATGAAACTCTGATTATCACAATGAATCACTGTAGGATCTAAATGAGAACCAAACAAATAGACCAGGATCTTCCTCATCTAGATAGCCTCACATGCAGCTTGACTTGTTGCCATGTATTCTGCTTCCACTGAATTGAGTGCCATGGATCTCTGTTTCCTGCTGTACCAATAAAATTCTGTAAATCTGATACTGAAAACCCCTCATGATGTGCTCTTTCTGTCTGTTGGGCTGCCCGCCCAATATGCATCCGTGAAGCCATGCAACTTCACCTCATCCATTTTTATTTACCATTAGCCATAATCAATTGTGCCCCTGAGATATCTCACGACATGCTTGCCCACCTTCCAAAAGAGCTTGGTACGCTTAACCATCGCTTGACTAAGCTGGTTCACCGCATAGCATATGTCCAGTCTTGTATTAAATAAATACATGAGCGAACCCACCAACTGTTGATGGACAGTAGCATTCACTACCTCTCGAGATATAGCGTCCTCTTTCCTCCAGTTTCCTGGAAGAGGAGTATTCATGGGTTTGCAGCCCTCCATGTGAAACTTATCGAGTATCTCCCTTGCATACTTTCCTTGAGACACAAAAAGTTCACCTTCTCACTGCCATATTTCCAATCCAAGGAAATAGTGAAGGAGGCCCATATCCTTCATCTTGAACTCCTTTGCAAGGTCCTCCTTGCATGAGTGTATCAACTGCTCATCACCAGTCAGTATTAAATCATCAACATAAAGAAAAATGATTAAAATATTACCCTCCACCACAATTTGGTATAGGTTTGCATCCACCTCACTCTTGGTGAAGCCAAGTCCAGTGAAATAGCTACCGATCTAAGTGTACCAAGCACGGGTGCTTGCTTTAGCCCATACAACGCTCTTTTGAGTCTGCACACATGCAAATCACTGCAGAAGATCTCAAATCCTTTAGACTGCTCAATGTACACTTCTTTCTCAATGATCCCATTAAGGAATTGAATCTTCACATCCATCTGATGAATGTGCCAACCCATCTGCGCTGAGAGAGAAAGGATGGTCCTTATGGAGGAATACCGTGCGACAGGTGCAAAGGTTTCTTCATAATCAATCCCCTTGATCTGTGAGAAGTCCCGAGCCACAAATCTAGCCTTGTATTTCTCAAAACTCCCATCAACAACTCAATTTACCTTGTAGATCCATCTTGAACCTACCACTGATTTATCAACTGACCTTGGAACAATTTCCCAAGCACTTTTTCTGGGAATGGAGTCATACTCCACCATTGCATCTACTCATGTGGGCTCCTGCACTGCTTCCTGAAAGGAAGATGACTCAGTCACAATACATTTTCTCATGAGAGCCATGTATCCAGTGAATCGGTCAGGAGACTATCTCTGTCTGCACTATGAAGTAGGGACTCCTACATTATATGTCGCATCAAGCTTTAGCTTCTCAGCTTCTGTGGTACACCTTTTGCCAGTTCTGATGTTTGGCTCTGCGTGAGTGGACTCCTCCACTCCATGAATCTCCTCCTGTGGCTGATCCACATCTAGAGAATCATCTTTTCACCACCATTATCTCTTTTCAGAGCCTTCACTTTCTTCCCTGACTCTTTCTCCACCAATTCTTTAAACTCACAAAACTTTGAGAATTCTTCATACTTCTTCTGCATGAAGAAGATCCAACATCTATAGGAAAATTCATCAACAAAAATAACATAATACCTATGTTTTGTTGTTGAAGCAACTGAGAATGGTCCACACACGTCTGTGTGAACTCTCTGTAGGATCACTGAAGCACGGTTCTCCTTTTCATGAAAGGTGGTCTTCACAAAATTACCCATAGTACATCCCTTGCACTGATCTAACTGCGCAGTGTACCCTTGGGAATTCCAGTATAAATCTACTGCAAAATTTTCAGGCTGCCATGGTGAAGATGGCCCAATCTCCTATGCGATAATTCACCCTCATCCCGGCTCACCACTTCTTCTGCTTTGCCCACCATTGCAGCGCAACCATATACCTCCGGCTTGTAGAGATTATTAACTTGAATCCCTATCCTCTTGGTTTGACCCGTTGTTTTATGTTGCAGGAAATATTTTCCATCACTGAAAACAACGTCATAACCTTTGTCCTCCAACATAGCAACTGAGACCAAGTTTTTCTTCAGACCTAGAACATGCATAACATATTTCAACAGAAATGGTTTACCTGACTCCCTCTCAAAAGTAATGGTACCAATGCCGGTCACACTATATCGTCCATTGTCGCCCATCTCTATATGAATTTGGAGATCTTTCTCCTCCAAGTCACTGAAACTCCTTATCTCCTGTCACGTGGAAGGAAGCACCACTATCAAGATACCACAGATCCCATTGCGCTTGAAACAAAGCATGCGATCAAAGAGAAATCATTTTCAAATTGCGAGGCAAGGGCTTCACCAGCTGCAGCTCCAACAACCTTCTTGTTCTTCTTTTTCTGTGGGTAGTTAGTGGCGAGATGCCCATGTTCGTGACAGTGAAAACACTTCATCTTGGACAAATCCAGCTTCTTGCCTTTAGCCTTGGATTTTGAATGGGATTTCTTCCCCTTCCCTTTCCTTGCCTTGGCAGCTAAAGCATATTCCTCTTCATAATCATGCTTTGATGAAGAAGCATCTCTGGTGTTCTGCCTGAACTCCTGCACTATATCCGACCACAGTCGTTCCCAATCCGACAATTTTTCTCATCCATTGATAGAGTCTTGATAATTGTGACAACTCTTAGGAAGTCCCAAGAGAGCCAAACTCACCAAATAATCATCAATAACCGTGATTCCCACACTCCCCAGTTCATCCGAACATTGGAAAAACTTTGTGAGATACTTAGGAATATTATCGCCCTTCTCCATCTTGATCTTTCTGAGTTTATCCTTTAGCTCCAATTTCCTATAGTCGTTGCTGCTTTGGAAAATATTCATCAAATTATTCCATATTGCAAATGGAGTGGATTTCCCATGAAGGCTTGAGACAATATGGTTTCGCACACCTTCCAACATAATCTTTCTCATCTTCGCTACTTTCTTTTTTCAGGCATTAAGTAATGCAGCATCCATCGAAGTGGGCTTAGGAACATCACTGTCGATGAATTCCTTCAAGCCATTATCTTAAAGCACCGCCTCCATCCTATCCTTCCATGCAATGTAGTTCGAGCTGCCCTTGAGTGCATACTCTAGCCACAAACTATTGAAAGCCATTTTGATGTTTAATCAAATGTCACACCAAGAAATTCTTACAACAAATTCGAATTGTTTCCACCAACAAACTCAGCTACTTCTTCAATATTGAAATCTTCTTTGCTCCGATACCATGTAGAAATTTTAATACAATTATGTATTTCCTAGATTCTCCTGATCTAACAATTATATGCCACAGTTAAATACATAATCCTTCTACTTAAATCTTTGTGGAAATTTAATCGCCAATTGCAAACACATGAAGAAAGATCAATCACACATAACACATATGTTTTTACTGGGAAAGCATAAAGCTAAAAACCCCACTATCATATATTATGTATATATCATGGATCATGAAACAATCTCATACAAAACTCTAATCCAAGAGCTCTCAGTATAATATATAATCGTCTCACACTGTCATACAAAAATTGGCATATTCATGCACCAATTTATTGCCTCCTGACAGCCTGCCTCCACTGTGCAATCCCAGCTGATCACAATCCCTGAATGAATTTGATCTTGCCTTGCCTTGACTGCACAATCCTCATTGGAATATCCAATGTGTGTTTGGTTGCAAGTGTGCACCCACTATAGTCACAACTAATAGTCAAATTGTCCCTTTCACCTATCTCTCAATTGGGTCTCCACTAGATCTGACATGCATGTAGTTAACAAGAGTAAATCTTCAGTTGCATGTGAGATCACTCCATGTGAATCAATTTCATATTTAATTCATTGATCTCTCACTAGTGTATCTTTAATTACAACTAGTTACAACTAACACGAATGAGTTTAACTCACTTAACTGAGTTAAAAAACTTTACAACTCACATAACTACACATCCAACTCTGTTAGAACTTAATATCACCCAGTTACAACGAAGTCCAATAGCATGTCCTACCAACCAACCTTTGAACTCGAAATTACTTCAGTCAAATGGTTTGCCACATCAATTAACTGAAATCAAGTGTTTCAAGAGAATAGATTATTATTTATTGTCTAATTATTAATAAGAGATAATAATAATCAAAATGCATTCTATTTTTAGACATGCAATCCACGAACTGACTTCGCACATGCATTCCAAAAATAGACGCCCATCCATACATAGAATTTTCTCAACCATATATAAATAGATTCTCGCTAGAAAAAGTATTTTCTCACCATTCTAAAAATATACATACACCTAAAAATAGCCCGCAGGCCCCACCTAGTGTAGGTGCTTAATTTTCATTAGGATCATCATCTTGTTGAATCTCAACACATATTTCAAGATTTCATTTGTTGGCGCAGTTCCATACTTTGTTTCCTGCAAGTTTTATACCCCATAACAAATCATATACTTAATATAAAATATTTTTTTGTTCTATTAATTATAGATGGAGCTAGGTAAAACAAGATCGATAGATGCTTACAAATTCCACAATTAATTTATGATATGCCAACATATACTGAAAACCCATATTTAACCCAATGTCAATCAATTCGTTTGATGGTTCTTCTTTGTATGTTAACACTTGTTTGAATACATTCAATGATTATTGTTGTAAAACAACTTAAAATATACAAAAATGAAATCTAGTTAAGTTGTCATAAGGAAGTAACAATTACTCACAAACTTAGATATCAACCATTTTCTTCCTTGTCATCCTATTTTATGTGCTGAATGGGTTCCATTTCTTTTCTTTTCTGCAAGAAAATACTTGATAATTAACATTTAATGCTAAATTGTTTATTTATTGTACCTAATCGAAAAATTAAATGATTACATATTACAATTGAAGCACGTTGTTGTTGAGATGGCTCCTCGTGCGATGCAATTATGTCAATTTCTTTGACAATCTCCTTGTACACCTTTTTGGACATTCCTACTCGCATATTTCTTATATCAACTCGTTCATCCTTTGAGATTTTCATAATCTTCCTGAAAATGTAACATGACAATAAACTATTTAATTTTTATATTGATATCTGAAAAGTAAATATAACAAAAGTGATATTTATTAATGATTGCTTTTTAGTAATATATATATATATATATATATATATATATATAATTCTAGAAAAACATTTAAAGGAATATTCATTTTTCATTCTTTCTTTTTTGTTGTTGTACGTTATTGCTATTAAAAGTCTTACATCTCTGATTGACCAATTCTCTGGAAACTCTTCTCGTAGTTTAGATAAAATTTAGTTCTTGGAATCATTGGATTGATTTTTGTATTGTAAGTGGAAAGAACATCTATACATTCGTTTCACTAGATCCCTCAAAGTTTTGTAAAAGTTCCCCCCCCTTTCGTTAACCTCCAACACCACTCCAGATGAGCTAAGGAGCAATTCATTTTCATTTTCATGTTCTATTTTTTTAATTTCCTTAGAACAACATTCTCTTTTTGAGTTTTTGGTCCCTGTAGAACATTAAACATATGTGAATTAATATATTGTTTGAAACATGTTATCTAGTATTTTTAAGTATATTATTAATGAAAATAAAAAAAAACTCATATTTGATTGATAGTATTTTTTCAATCACCTGATTCATCCTTTTGCAATTTTTCCATCAAGCGTTTACGCTCTTCTCGTCCTGGATCAGAAATAACCTTATCAAAATTCATCATTTTGTGGCTTTGCATGATACATAGTAAACAATACATATTATTTAAACTTACATATAGTTAAAAAATAATAATTTTTTTTAAAGAATGTACAAAGAACTTTCCTTTTTTTATTTTCTTGATGTGCTATCAGTATTTTTGTTACTTGATCTCTTGTCATCGATTTCTTTATCAATATGAAACCTGTACCATACCATTCATTAATATATTTTATAAATAAATCATAAAATTTTAAGGTAAAAAAAATAAAAAATAAAGAAACTGGTGCGCCTTTAATGATGTAAGCACCGACGTCAGTGCAACGTGTTCTTATAAACGCACCACCAAAACAGTATAAAAACTATACGATGCTCTATGTCAACAAGGAACACCGATGGATTATATGTTAACTAGCGCACCGATTAACACATAAAAATTAATAAAAACCCTTTAGTGTTAGTTTTTGTAGCATATAATGTCGTGGAGGGGGCGGTGCAGCATATTATTATAAACGCACCTCGAATACAGGGGACTACCGTACGATGCTCTCTGTCAACAAGGATACCCAGTGTGTTATATTTTAAACAGTGCACTGATTAACAAAAACATAAAATAAATTTTTTTTTTTCAAACAGTACGTGCGCGGTGCACTATAATGAAATACCGCACCGATGCCCTATTTTACATATGGCACACAGATTAAAACAAATCCGTTTTTAATTTTTTTATCAAACTGTACGTGCGCGGTGCCTTGTGATAAAACATCGCACCGGTGCACTAGTTTACATAGGGTGCACTGATTAAAAAATTTTAGTTTTTTAAAAATTCATGCAAGGGCCGACATGGATTGGGATCCAAATATGCAAGTTATCCCATGGGTTAGATGTCATAGGCCTATATATATAGCAATACAAACCCTATAAATCTAAAATGAAAAGCCCTAATTCTTAAATCATGGAAACAGGAAGAAGCAAGGGCAGAAATAAAAAAAATCAAGGGTTTAGCGTAGAATGGTTTTTTTTTTGTATGTTTGTTTGTTTTGTTTTGTTTTTGTTTTTGTTTTTTTTTTTTATATTTTTATTATTTATTTATTTATTTGTTTTTTCTTTGTTTTGTTTTTTTTTTTCCTGAAAAAGAACAATAAATTTAAATTTTTTACTTACTGCGTAAAAAATACTGCAGAAAATGTAAAAAATAAAATAAAATATAATCACCAAATGGTTTGAAATTCTATGCTACAGAGTTTGAATCACTAGAGGTTTGGAATTCTGATTGTATGAATAGTTATGTTTAAAAGTATTTTGTTGCTCCACAATGCTCTCATGCTCTCTTTATCCAGGTATGTCTCATGCAAATCTCTCCTTGAAAAGTTTTGCTAAAATAATGAAATAACAAAAAGTGTTTACTGTTTAAAGAATTGTTTTATGAAATTAGATTTTCGAAAATATTTTTCCGCCCATTTTTCAATTTACCATTTTTTTTTCACTTAAAAAAATATAGTTGCGCTTTTTTTATTTGCGCCTATTCAGCTCTGGTGCGTCAATTAATAACACCACACCGGTGTGCAGTAAGTAAAACACACCACTGTAGTTATCTGTACATTAGCATCGATAACAATAAGTCCATTTTTAAGGCACCAAAATTACTTTTAGGTGTGTACACCAAAATTTGTTGTTGATTTTTCTCAAATGCAGGGAGAAAATATCATAATTATATCGAATAGACAATTATTCAAAATTCAACTTGTTTCATAATATTTTGCAAATTCCACCGCGGAGTTCTCCCTATCCATCTCGAGATGTAATATTTACTTCAGATTTTATTTATATTTTCATTACCTAATTGAATTTATGTTTTTTTTATCCATGTCAATTAGCTTAATAAAATTTATAATGTATACAAATTTGCAAGTTCATGCAGATTCAGAATCAAGTTCAGATGCACAAAATATTCAAACAACTACAAAACGTCGGAAGCTCTTATCAGGAGCAGCACACCGTAAGGCGCATTTAGTAGATGAAAATGGATAGTCGCTTCACCCTGCCAATTGTAACAATATTACATCTTCTAGCCATAATCCTAGGATAATGATGATAATAATAATTGTTTGGTATATTAATGTAATTATTTCAATGTCAAACCAATTAATCATGCATTGTCAACATGCTTACTAATTGATATCATAGATTTTGTACTAATCATGTTCAAATATATTTTTTGAAATTATTAGGATTCTAGTGATGATGAGCGACCTACCTACCATCTTCCGTTTCACCCCACGACAATTTCAAATTGAGAGAAGTTTGAATTAAGAGAAAAAATCAAAGAGGAAAGATACCAAGAATGGTTGAATGAACCACCTATTCAATTCCCACTACGTCTAGATTCACCAATTAGGAATGACTATAACAATAGTAGTTCTTCACAAGCTGGAAATAGAGGTAATCAAATAGAAGTTGGTATGGATGATTACTTAAGGGATACGACTGCCATGGATATAATGTCCTTAGATGCATTCCAGAACGATGATCAGCTACGGGATGATGCTCATATCGCTGTCAACTTTTTCGAAAGCCTTAAATTTGCTTTCACCACCCCCCTCTTTGGACCTGGAGGTCAGTCAAAGTCTACCTAGTTGGGGAAAACGATGTTACTGTACAACTTGAAAGCAAAGTTTGGCTTGTCAAATGCACGTTTCTCAGAAATTTTGAGTTAAGTTACCATAAAGTCCTCCCTTATATTTTGAGAAATATAATCACATAATGAACATTAAAAATGGTCAATTTTATGAATGTTAATAATTATATCAGCATGTTATGGTAAAAAACAACTCTCCCCATTTTTGATTTGTTCACTTCAAATAATGGGGACCGTTTCTATAAATTTTTTGGCTAAACACCTTTTAGGATTTTTATTAAATTAATTATCCCACGATTTTGTTATTTTTTTCATTTTCTTTAGATTCTTGTTTTGATTAATTGGTTGAAATCGATTTTTTATAAGCTTCCTGTTGATGCTTGTTACACCTCATTTGTTTAATCGGTTTGTAAATGGCACTCCTTTAAAGTCTAATTAATTACGTCGCCTGGGTTAAAAAATGTGTAAAATGTACAATATTTCATTTTTGTAATTAAATTAGTTCAATAATGCATTTAGTTTACATATTAACCCCTAGTTAGTTATTACTAACAATTTTTATTTTCACTTATACAGCCAAATCATAAAGCATCAGGATTTCAGTCATTTATTCTAATTTTCCAATTTTCAAATAAATCACTAATCTCGAAAAAATCCAAAATGTCAAAGTGGATGTAGTTCATTTTTATCAAAGTGGCCGTAGTTTAGATAAGAAGACACACTTTAGGAAATTTCACAATTTATAAAAATAAAAAACAAAAAATAAAATTACATAACATAGGAGACTTCCAAAGGATGCATTCCTTAGAAAACTCGATGGCTTTCATTTGCCGATACTTTGATTGCAAATAAGTCAAATGCATATGATACATTTTATTACATCGCATCGGAGGTTTTAACTAACACATTTTTAAAAGCCCCCGATGACCCTCACCTCCGATATGCCGATTGCGATGCTATAACCTATGCATTTCTTTGTTTGACTTTTAACTCACTCACACGTGAGTATAATAGGATTAGTGTAGTGTTAGTTTAATATTAACATAGTTTTAAGTTAGTATAGTTTAGTGTTAGTTTAGTTATTTTAATTTTAAATTTAATATTTAATATTTGAAATAATTAATTTGAAATTAATTAAATTAATTAATAGAATGTAATTAATTTAATTAAATTATAATTAATTATTAATTAGATTAAGTTGTTTATAAATAGTTAATTATAATTATTAATTAGATTAATATTAATTAATAAATATTTTATTAAATAATTAGTTTAGTTTACAATTATAATTAATTAATAGATAATTAAAACTTAATTTAAAATTAGATTATAACTAAATTAGATGAACAATATAATTGCAATTAATTAGAATTAATTAATTAAATATCATAATCTAATTCAGGAATAGAACTTAATTTAAAATTTTGATTTTTTAGCCCCAGTAACAAAATTGCAGATTTTTGGCAATTTTTATATATCAACTTTAGAGGCTCATAAATGGAGTTTTACTTGGCCAAATGAGGCCAAGGACAACTCATTGGAAAGATAAAGTGATGGAGATTATTCCTAAAGAGGTCTTATTTCCATATTTGATCATTTATTGGATCTAAAATTTAGCAAAAGATGAAGCTACGAATTTTTAAAACAAAACTTATTTTCTGAGTTTTATTTTTTGCATTTTAATTTTCCACAACTTCTTATGAGTGCAAATTCATTTGTCTATGTTCTCATTGGCCAATTAAATCAACACAAACATCAAAAGAAAGCTTATGTTTCCTTTTTATTTATTTAATTTCTAGATTTGACATTTTGATTTTATTTTTGCATTTTAATTTTGTTTTTGATTTGTTTTTGCAGGAAAATAGTTGAAGAGATGAGAAGAAGAAGCTCTCAATCAATGAGAAGACTCCAACAATTAAAGATTAGAATTTTTGAGCAATTAAAATTGGATTGGCAGATTTTTCTTCAATAAACTCTCCTCTCAAAATTCTTTTGGAAATATTATAAATGGAAGAATGTAGAATGTGAAAGAGGCTGCTCTCCTCTGCAATTCTGGACTTGTAGAAGAATTTCTGTTATAGGAATTTAGATTTGTATAAGGGAGGATAGAAAATTTCAGATTTGAACATTATTGAGGGTTTTTTCTTTATATCTCGAATTATGTATGATGGGCAGAGTTTGCATTTCTGTAGCTCTAGTTTTGAAAGAAGAAATTCAAGTAATGTAAAATACTATTAGAGACCAGGATCAAAGAAGCGGATTCAATTAACTGGTATTTTTGGCATTTTTGTATCAAATACCAGTTCCATTTTTATGTTAATAAAATGGTTGTTTCATTTTATTCATGTTTATGCATTTCTGTTGATATGGATAATTTGTCCTAATATTGTTATGTATCTCTGCTCTTATGAATTAACTCTGATTTATGAGTAACCATTTACTCATAAATCTATCTTATAAAACTAATTTATTAGAAAGTAATGTGTTGTGAATTTCTTCCCCATATTATTATTTAATTATTAGCTTGATTGATTTGACAATCAATATCATTTTTGTGAATTTATTCTAGAGTATTATTGATTTATTATTTCAGTCAAATGGTCTCAATAGAATGTGTTTTGGTATTCACAAATGTGAGCTAATTGAATTTCTTCGCTAGCTTGACATTAATTAAAAGTTAGATATATTTAAATTCTCATCATTTAATTATCTTGCTCTTAGTTGGGTTAGATCTATATCTACCCAATTGAGATAGGATTTAGATTAGTTTCTTTTGCTTGCATTATAGAATAAGTTTGAATTTAGATTAAGTTCTACATTCTTTTAAGTCCTCTTCTCAAAGAGGCAAAATCTTAGTTGTGGTTTGGCTGAACCCAAATCAGCTTAAGGGTCATTCTCTTGCCAGATCAGCAAGAAGAAGTGATATGATATCCCTGTCTATTGGTAGTTAAAGATACATTTTAAACCAATAGCGATAGGGAAAAGGTAATTGGACCTAGTTAAACCAGTTGGAGCCATTATCGTAAACGGAAAAGAAGCTGTATTAAGGTCCAAACCGGGTGGTTATCCCTCAATGTTGTTGCAACGATTTTCGATGCTTCAACATTTTTGGCGCTAGAAGGAGGGCCTGAAAATTGTTGTCTATTGGAGTCTTTTCAATTTTAAAATTTTATTTAAATCACGATGGCTCCTCTTAAACTTCCAATTTGGAGTTGTATCCATGGACGTGCATCTTCCAATACTCCACCCGAAGTGGTAAGACTCTTGTCTCAGGTAAATTTTAATGGTAAGAAAAATTCTTCTGCTTTTAATCATGTCTTTCAATTTATTCAAAATGTTTCAAATTATGATTTTCAAGGAATTGATGAAGGCATTTTATGCAGAATTTTTACTCTCACATTTTTGCGGCAAAAGCTAGAAACTGGTGTAGAACACTTCTAGTTGCTTCAATCCACACTTGGGAACAATTTATTACAATATTCCTTTTTAATTTTGATGAATATATGTACGAACAGGTATGTGATGATTTTGAAGATCTGCGAAGGTTTGAAGGTGAGTCTTTAATTTATTTTACCATTAGGTTTCGTCTAAATTGTTTAAAATTTAAAACTAAAGATAAAATTTTGAAAAAATAATTATTATATTGGTTTGAACATATTTTCTTTCTTCCTTCCATTCAAAACCCATGTGAAATTATTTCAAACTTTGATCAATTTCCTCCTAATTTCACTGATCAATTTCAAGAAAATATTAGTAGCAGTATTGAAGAAGACACTGTTTTGAAATCTGAAAATCATTATGCATTAGAATTAGAAAATCAGATCATAATCCGGCAAATACCAGCAGCGATTAAAGTTTCCAATAATAAGCAATCTACTGCACAAATTTCTAAATTCTTTCATGATGAACAAATTCCAAATTCATATCAATAAAGCAACATTCTTCAAGAAAGCATAAGTAGCCAAGAAAATGATTTAAATCTGAAAATTGCAATGAAGAAAATACACCAGAGTGCTCAAATAGAGATATTTTCAAATGCATTGTTTCAGATTCATATTTTTCTCTTTATCTTGATAATTTTTCTAATATAAATTTAACCTCTCTTCACATTAAAGATATTTCAGAAAACAGAGAGGTTGATAAGTTGCCAATTAGTTTTTATCATGATAGAAAATTAATTAATGATCATTCTTCTGGCATTAATGAACATGGGCTAAATATTCCTTTTTTTTATATATTGAATAAAATCAAAGAGAATTCTAATGAATGCCTTGAGATAATTTATGATAACTACTTTGACATTGAGGATATTAATGTGTCTTCTTTACAATTGAATCCTCATGATCAAAGTCTAATCACATGTGAAAATGAAGAACAATCTAATTTAGAAATTGTTCGAAATAGTTCTCGTTTTCAAATAAATAATCATACTTATGATTTCAGAATTCAAGAAACCATTCCATCTATGATTCATATGATGATCAAGATCGCATTCCTATTCAGAGTCATACCCTTCTCTCTAATTCACAAATTGTTATCAACAATCATTCCAATTACATTATTCTGCCTAATTCTTGTGAAGATGAAATTGGTTTAAATCTGTCCCAATTGTGTTGTAACAATAATTGTAACACTAGTGTAAACTATCATTCAATTTTGTTATTATTTCAACATTTATTTTTAACTTTAGATTTATTTTCTGTTTTTAGTGTTAAAATTTAGATACTTTATGCTGGCATATTGAGCAGCTCAATATTGAACACTCAATTGATGCAATGACTCAATGGATAAATGAAGATTCAAATTATAATAGTGAACATAAAAAATTATTAAACTTTCAATTTCAATTGATGTTCATTCCTTATCAATCAATTCTTTCTTCTCAAAAGCAGTATCAACAAGCGAGTGTATTTTCACAATATGACCAACAATCTAATTCAATTAATAATCTTCTGTTGAGTTTATCGGACTCTCATCCATTTTTCATTGATCAATTTGAAAGACATTTGGAAAGATTTCCTTCACGGAAGATTGTTAATAGTTTAGCACTTAATCATAACACTAACAAAATCACATAGAATATTGTTGCTGAAAGATCATTTCTACAACCTGGCCTGTCATCGTCTCTTTTAAACCTCTCCCACTTAATGGAAATCCATTCAGATTTCTATAATCCAATTGAAATTCAGTTGGAAAGGGCATTTCAAGAGAAAGTAATGGTGAATAATTTACTAATAATAAAGATACATTCTACTTTCAGATTTAGTTTTTGTAGTTTAATTATATTTACAGTTTTACTAATGTTTGACATGTACATACATGCAAGAATTAAAATGAAAGAGTGGTTACATTGGAAATATGACTATACCTAGCCATTTTCATGTATATGGTTAGAATAGAAGTAAAATTAATTTAGTTAGTTTTCTTTGTATAGTTAATTTATTCTTAATAGTTTTGCAGATATAAAATAAAGTGAGCAATCAACCCTTCTCATATCACGTACATGTTCAGGGAAATATTTGTCTCTTATCAGAAAATTTCTAATTCTTGCTTCCCATTTTTTAAATCAAAATTTATTGCAACAATATCTCTACTCTACCTATTTTGAATAATGTCTTAACTAAATTCAATTGAGGTTGCACTTGGCACCAATCACCTCAAAGCCAATTTTCTCTATTTCAAAATATCCTCATATGATTTTCTTCTGAAATTTATTTATTAAAGGTTTTGAGGATATAAAGCTTCATGATCTCACTATCCCATGAAATGTATGACTTTCTATTATAAGCTTGATGCCAATTTAATCATTATTATTCAGTCTAACCTTTTGCTGTAATCACATGAAGTTCATATTTTCTTCTTCGAAATTTGTTAAAATGACTATAAAGGTGTCCATTTTGTTGTATGCACACATTCAAATCTGTGTTGATATTTTTCCACAATTAGTGGCTTTATCCCATTCTGATCTTTAGTTTATTATCTGATGCTACAATGTGCATCATATTTATTTACTAAACACATTATTAAACGGGCACTATAAAAATATATATTTTTCTCAAGTTAATTTGGAATGAGCAGAGGTAATAAATTGTTGTTGCAATTCAAAGGGCAGCTTATTTTCATTTTATCTCTGGTGAATTTTATGATTTTCAGAACAAGAATAAACAGATTTTATTTAGGTTGATTGCACACTTCGATTTAGAATAAATAATGAGATGAGTTTGAACAAAGTCATAATTTTGATAAATAGAAGGAAGAATTGGAATATTAATAAGGTAAAATCCACAGACAATTCTCTTCCAGGTACGCAATTACAAGTTCATTTTCATCTATTAATAGTTTCTCTTTTCCTTAGTTTGTTTTTTATTCTTGTTTCGTTTTATTTGTAGGTTTTCATTTGTTTTCAAAACTTGAAATAAGCAGCAAACGCAATTCAAATTTGCAATAGGTTCAGGGAAATTTTATTTTGTGATTCATTAAAATTTGAGCATTCTTTAACTTTACTTTCATTCATTAGAAAACCTAATATAAAGTTAAAACAGTATCGCAAGATTCATGTTTGAAACATTTCAACTTGATTTTTTATATGCAAGACCTCCGATGTGTTACCTGACTCAGTTTTTTATAAAATACCATATCGCGTTTCGCATCTTGGAGGTTTTCAATTGAATATTCTTCCATTATCTTCACCGATCTTTGATAATCAACTTTACCAATATTGTGATATACACATAATTTGGGACTCGATATTAAATTTAAATCAAGTTCATAAGAAATATCGCATCCATTCAATCGCAATAGTGGTAGGGTCTTAATTTTAAATGCACCGATGTCTTGGACCTGATGCGATATTAAACTTTCATAATAGAATTATCGGGCTCATTCTCCATCGCATATCAACGTATCATATTGTTACATCATGCACTTAATTTTTCTGATCGCCGATCATATATCATATTGGAATAAATTGAAAAGTTTGTTTTTCATCACAAAATTTTCGATGCGATGAATTGGATCACAAACGCGCATATCACATTAAGAATAATGATAATTCTTCAATTTGAAAAGCACCGATGCGATAAAAGCTTTATCGCAATCGCGAATCGGGAAATCACATTCTAATATATTCATTTGAAATACCTCCGATGCGATAATTCTAATCGCAAATCACAAATCGGGAGGAAAATTGAAGACATCCTTGTGCACTTATTTTAAAAAGTTGCAATGTGATAACTCATCACTGATTTCTTTTGAGGTCCAATGCCGGTCCCACCTAAAAGCCACATCATCCATCGCATTCTCGCTATCGCAAGAATCATATTGGCATTTCCAACAAGACTATTTTCCGATATTCTGATATGTCGTTATAGCAATTGCTTCATTGCATTTTTATTTGTTGCCATATCACTATTCTGGATCTGTGATGCGCGATGTGCGATGTACCATGTGCGAAGTACAAAGAACGATGCGACCATTCCCTGATTCTTAATATAACAATTATTCAATATCACATTGCATATATTCTCACCGCATGTTCTCATATCGGAAATTTGCTACTGCAACCCCCGATGCGATAAACTCCAATGCATGCCTCGACATACAATATGAATCATCTATTAAGGCATTGTGTTAATTTAAAGCAATATTGGGTAACCGCTATGATACTAAAGCGATTGATGACAAATTTGTGGCATATTCAAATCATTTTGATTTCTCATATATTTCAGTTTTTTAAATAATTCCATAATTAAATATGAAATTCAAGACCTCTCTACTTTAAATCTCATTATGTTAAATTTGGTCTTAACTCTGCACAAATTTTAAAATCATGGAATTTGTATAAGACTTATAATATTTTGAGAATATTCATCACTGCAAATTCTCAATCTCATTTCGGATGCATTTGTTCTAATTTCAACTCCCTTGAACACAAAGCATTCTATTTTTACATTTTACTGCTTGCTTTAGTTTAAATAAAATAAATAATGATTTTGGGTTATAGGATTTTGGTTAGTTTGCCTTCTTCATATTTTTAATGTCAATTAAAAGAAGTCAACTAGTATTAGAGAAATTGATACATCCAGGTAAGATAAAATGCAATTATCCAATGGTAAGATTCATGTACCCACTTTCATTAATTTCCATTTCATTAATTTAGTTTCAATTTTTTTTTTTAAATTATCTTGACATAAAAAAAAATATATATGTTTTTCAGCTCTTCATAAAAGTTTTCAATCATCTGCCAAATCATATTTTGGAAGTCCTATGCTCTTTTCCTGGTTTTATTTTCAAGAAGCAGTGATAGTCTTCGTTGAAACAACCACACTAGGAAGTTTCTGAACCTTTAGTCGTTGTCTTTAAAGCATTCCTTTTATTAGAAAATGATTAAGATAATTCTTTGAAACAAGAAGATTGACATCAGATAGACCTTTTTTTTATTGTGGCTGAATTTTATGATCACTGCTATCTAAAGCCTAAAACACTTACAACTCTGCAAGGTATAAGTTTTCTGGATCTCGACATAAGAACGAGTGATTAAATGATTATTTTCTTTTACTTCATGTTGTTGAGACATTGGTATAAACATTCTTGTTAGATTTTTTATTTCGAAACTTGGATTTTCCTCTCCACTTTTAAATATCTTCATTTTTATTTTTGTTTGTTGATTTCTTTTCTCACTTTAGCTTAAGATTTCTTTTGCTTTGGTTTTCAGTTTTCATTTTGGTGACTTTGCCATGATTTATATGGAAGACCTTCTTGTTACCTAACAATGGTTAGCATACATAGGAAAAATTGTTAATAGTCTCCTATTAGCTTTTTCTTAAATCTCTTAGTAGAATCTGTTTTTCTTATTATAAAGGTAGACATACTTAAGGAAGAGATTACAAAATAAGAGAAGTTGACGAAGTATCATGAAATCTAAGAAATTTCTTTTTTCATCAAAATTTTAACTATTTTGAGATTTCAATATTTTATTAAGATCTTTCAAAATTCTATTATCAATCAAGAAACGTTATTTTTAACCATGTAAAGACACTTTACAACAAAGCACTTTTAACTCTGAAATTTTCATTCTCAACTCGTAAGGATTTAATGATTCTCTCTATTTAAAAGAGTTTTATTTTTCTAGAGCATAATCCAAAAATATATTTAAACTTAAAAGATAAAAGGTCTCATCACGAGCCTGCTTACCATGATCATAGGAGAAAAATAGGCTGAAATTACAAACACTGCTAAATGAACCAGGGTAATGGCTTATGATTGCAAACAAGTATAAGACAAAGGGTCTCATCATGAGCCAGCTTGTTCAGTCCAATTATAACCAGTGAATGGCATTGTCAACTATCTGGCTACCAAACCAAGGAAAATGGCTTTTAAGAATTAAAAAACTAAAAAATAAAAAATAAAAAAAAAAAAAAAAAAAAAAAAAAAAACATATATTAATGGATTTATCTCTAGGTCAATAATTCTTAAATAGATGGGATTCTGAATCATTCATGATTAAAAGGTAATCCTGTCGAGACTATAGATGTTTGATGGGAGCAGTGACTCTACCTGTGACAAATGAGTACATTTTAAAAGCTAAGCTGTAAAGTGACCCCTGCTTTATATCTACAACTAATTAAGGATTGATATAGAGTTATGAAATATTTTAATTTATGAGGAATTTTAAGAAAATTATAGTTAGATGATTATTGCTTTTATTCAGATTAATGAACCTAGTCAAACATTCCAAAAAATAATTTTCTCTTCTTTAATTATTTTTACTTTAATTTTAAGAAAAATTACATTCATATCAAACATAGATAACTGGTTCTTTTCCCATATGTCGCCAATTGTTGTGGTAAAAAACAACTCCCCCCCATTTTTGACTTGTTCACTTCAAATAATGGGGACCCTTTCTATAAAATTTTGGCTAAACATCTTTTAGGATTTTTATTAAGTTAATTATTCTACGATTTTGTTATTTTTTCATTTTCTTTAGATTCTTGTTTTGATTGATTGGTTGAAATCGATTTTTTATAAGCTTCCTATTGATGCTTGTTACACCTCATTTGGTTAATCAGTTTGTAAATGTCACTCCTTTGAAGTCTAATTAATTACATCATCTGGGTTAAAAAATACATAAAATGTACAATATTTCATTTTTGTAATTAAATTAGTTCAATAATGCATTTAGTTTACATATTAACCCCTAGTTAGTTATTACTAACAATTTTTATTTTCACTTATGCATCCAAATCATAAAGCATCGGAATTTCAGTCATTTATTCTAATTTTCCAATTTTCAAATAAATTACTAATCTTGAAAAAATCCAAAATGTCGAAGTGGATGTAGTTCATTTTTATCAAAGTGGCTTTAGTTTAGATAAGAAAACACACTTTAGGTAATTTCATAATTTATAAAAATAAAAAACAAAAAATAAAATTACATCGCATCGGGGATTTCCAAAGGACGCATTCCTTAGAAACCCCGATGGATTTCATTTGCCGATACTTCGATTGCAAATAATTAAAAGGCATATGATACATTTTATTACATCGCATCGGAGGTTTTAACTAACACATTTTTAAAAGCACCCGATGACCCTCACCTCCGATATGCCGATTGCGATGCTATAACCCATGCATTTCTTTGTTTGACTTTTAACTCACTCACACATGAGTATAAGAGGATCAATGTAGTGTTAGTTTAATATTAGCATAGTTTTAAGTTAGTATAGTTTAGTGTTAGTTTAGTTATTTTAGTTTTAAATTTAATATTTAATATTTGAAATAATTAATTTGAAATTAATTAAATTAATTAATAGAATGTAATTAATTTAATTAAATTATAATTAATTATTAATTAGATTAAGTTGTTTATAAATAGTTAATTATAATTATTAATTAGATTAATATTAACTAATAAATAGTTTATTAAATAATTAGTTTAGTTTACAATTATAATTAATTAATAGACAATTAAAACTTAATTTAAAATTAGATTATAACTAAATTAGATGAATAATATAATTGCAATTAATTAGAATTAATTAACTAAGTATCATAATCTAATTTAGGATTAGAATTTAATCTAAAATTTTGATTTTTTAGCCTAAGCAACAAAATTGCAGATTTTTGGCAATTTTAATATATCAATTTTAGAGGCTCATAAATGGAGTTTTACTTGGCCAAATGAGGCCCAGGACAGCTCATTGGAAAGATAAAATGATGGAGATTATTCCTGTAGAGGTTTTATTTCCAGATTTGATCATTTATTGGGTCTAAAATTCAGCAAAAGATCAAGCTACAAATTTTTTAAAACAAAACTAATTTTCTGAGTTTTATTTTTTGCATTTTAATTTGCCATAATTTCTTATGAGTGCAAATTCATTCGTCTATGTTCTCATTGGCCAATTAAATTAGCATAGACATCAAAATAAAGCTTATGTTTTCTTTTTATTTATTTAATTAAGTTTTAATTAATTTCTAGATTTAAAATTTTGATTTTATTTTTGCATTTTAATTTTGTTTTTGATTTGTTTTTGCAAGAAAACAATTGAAGAGATGAGAAGAAGAAGCTCTCAATCAATGAGAAGACTCCAGCAATTAAAGATTGGAATTTTTGAGTAATTGAAATTGGATTGGGCAGATTTTTCTTCAATAAACTCTCCTCTCAAAATTCTTTTGGAAATATTATAAATGGAAGATTGTAGAATGTGAAAGAGGCTGCTCTCCTCTGCAATTCTGGACTTCTAAAAGTATTTCTGTTATAGGAATTTAGAGTTGTAGAAGGGAGGAAAGAACATTTCAGATCTGAACATTATTGAGGGTTTTTTCTTTATATCTCGAATTATGTATGATGGGCAGAGTTTGCATTTCTGTAGCTCTAGTTTTGAAAGCATAAATTCAAGTAATGTAAAGGACTATTAGAGACCAAGATCAGAGAAGAAGATTCAGTTAACTGGTATTTTTGGCATTTCTATATCAAATACCATTTCCATTTTTATGTTAATAAAATGGTTGTTTCATTTTATTCATGTTTATGCATTTCTGTTGATATGGATAATTTGTCCCAATATTGTTATGTATCTCTTCTCTTATGAATTAACTCTGATTTCTGAGTAACTATTTACTCAGAAATTTGTCTTATAAAACTGATTTATTAAATAGTAATGTGTTGTGAATTTTTTCTGCATATTATTATTTAATTATTAGCTTGATTGATTTGACAATCAATATCATTTTTGTGAATTTCTTCTGAAGTGTCGTTGATTTATTATTTCAGTCAAATGGTCTCAATAGAATGTGTTTTGGTATTCACAAATGTGAGCTAATTGAATTTCTTCGCTAGTTTGACATTAATTAAAAGCTAGACATATTTAAATTCTCATCATTTAATTATCTTGCTCTTAGTTGGGTTAGATCTATATCTACCTAATTGAGATAGGATTTAGATTAGTTTCTTTTCTTGCATTATAGAATAAGTTTGAATTTAGATTAAGTTCTACATTCTTTTAAGTCCTCTTGTCAAAGAGGCAAAATCTTAGTTGTGGTTTGGCTGAACCCAAATCAACTTAAGGGTCATTCTCTTGCCCAATCAGCAAGAAGAAGTGATCTGATATCCCTGTCTATTGGTAGTTAAAGATACATTTTAAACCAATAGCGATAGGGAAAATGTAACTGGACCTAGTTAAACCAGTCAGAGCCACTATCATTAACGGAAAAGGAGCTGTATTAAGGTCCGGACCGGGTGGTTATCCCCCAATGTTGTTGCATCGATTTTCGAGGCTTCAACACAACATTAATGTACATTTAATATTGTCCATGATCACCAACTAAAAATTATTCAAAGATAATGTTCTTCTGAGTGATAATGTCTTACCTGGTAGCTGCGAAGAGGAAAATAAATTGTTGAAAATGTTGGGTGTTGAGTACATATCATATCATGCATGTCCAAATGTTTGTATTCTATATAGAGGAGAATATGTAGACAAAGATATATGTCCGAAATGTGGGCATGACATGTATGATAATTAAAAAAATAAGGATAAATCATGTGGTCATCCTTTTAATATATTGAGGCACATGCCTATAATTCCAAGGATTCAAAGGCTCTTTCGTTGCAAAGAATTAGCTATGTTGCAGGGTTGTAATGCCTCACATAAAAGTGAGTTGGGAGTTATGCGAATCCCAAAATATTTAATAGCCATGAAGCATATAGAAGATACATGGCCTGAAAAATCCAAGGATGAAGTACGAAGTCTACAACTCAGCATAGCCATGGATGGCATCAACCCATATTCCCTCTAGAACACCAATTATTCTGTTTGGCCTGTAGTATTGATCAATAACAATACCCCCCCATGGTTGTCCATGAAGAATGAACATCTTATGTTTGCTCTCGTAGTCCCTAGTAGAAGATAAGTGAAGAATATGGATGTCTATTACAACCATTAGTGGATGAATTGAAGGAATTATGGGATGGGATAAATGTATACGATGTATCAAGACCCATCACAACAGAGAGTAGTTTTATGTTGTATAGCATATGTGCTTACACGACACATTATTATCTAGGCTTAGGAGTTTTCTTTGGTAAATTACATGTTTATTGATTTGTTTATATATACAACAATATTCTTTCACATATTAGTTATTTAATTCGTTGTAATTGTTATGATCTTCACGATATTCTTTAACGTGCCATGCATATATATTAAACAATAATATCACAGGTCTTGTAACAAAAGGGTATTTTGGATGTAAATGTTGTGGACCTTCTCTGAAAGCTAGATGGTCCAGTGACCTACGAAATCCAGTATATGACTGCTCCAGGGTATTCCTCCCAGAAGAACATCCTTACAAAAGAGCAACATCTGCTTTCAATGGTAAACGAGAGAGAACCCAAAGGCCTCTAATAAGGCCCCCAGGTGAATGGATCGGAGCATATGAGAGAGATAAGGAGAAGGAGTTCATAGAATTTTTCAATTCGAATGGGGAGCCTATGTTCGATGATCCAGAGTTATTCGACAACTATGTTGAGAATTGCCCATTGGGATTAAAAGGAAATCTATCATTTATAACCTCCCATATTGGGAGCATCTTAAGATTAACCACTTATTAGATCCCATGCATATATTTAAAATTTTTCATCTTCTTTATGGAGGCACATATCATAAAAAAAAAAAGTGACACATTGGATGTTAGGAAAGATCTTATTACTTCAAAAACTAAAAAGAAACATTGGCCAAGATGATTAGAAAATACAGGATTAGAAGCAGGCGTTGGTCCCTCTAATTCATGGTATTTCAAAGAAGGTGATGTCCCATGGATTTTTAAAAAATATGATCTTTCTTTGCCAAATGAAGTTATAATGGGTGTAAGGGTGCCATCTTCATATGGGTCTTCACTATGGCGTTGCTTCACCGTGGATGACCATTTGTCAGGGTTGAAATAACATAACCATTTGAATATTCTAAGAGTATGTAAAATGTCAAAAGCATGATTTTATTATTTTGAATATTAATAAATTTTATCCCATGCATGGATATTAAATATAACTAATTTTGTATATTATTGCATACATGGTTATAAATTTTTAGTGTCATTATCCTTTGTTCGTGCGTGGGTGTGTGAAACATGAATTCCCCTAAGACCTAGGACATCCCATATCTAAATTATCTGCATTTGTACGTTGGATCACGTCAAAGGAGATTCATGTGGCTAGCATTCCACGGTGGCGTCAAGAGATAGTTGAGATTGTTTTTATGTTTGAGAAGGAACTACTGACGAGTTTTATGGAGTTACAGGTTCATATTCTAATCCACCTAGTAGATGAGGTTGAATTAGTTGGGGTGGTTTCTTGTCATTGGATGTTCTTCTTAGAAAGGTACATGAACAAATTGAAAGGTTTTGTTCGACAAAGGGAAAAAATCGAGGGGTCCATGGAAGAGGGGTACATATCCTATGAGTCTTTCTATTATGACAGTGAGTACATCAAGAAAATCAACAACATACCAGGTGCGGTGATTTGGGACGATGAAAGAGATGAAGACAAAAGAGAAAGGGAGCTGCTCCAAATGAATGGAAAAAGGCGCTTGATAAAGAGTAAGCGACTTATAATTTTTCAAATTTACACAAAGTAAATATTCATGCTGAACTTTGATATAATGTATATTTTGATCTCATATGTACTATATGTCAGTTTTATTTCATCAACAAATGCATAAATTGAAGCAATCGATAAATTTGTTCTTTACAATTCCGAAGCGACACAACCGTGGGTCACATTGTAGAAACAAAAGAGGATGAAATGGGATAGTGACAAGAAATAATTTAGATGGTTGAATGGTAGAAGTGTGCCTTATCCCGATCATTTAAAAGAAAATATGCCAAAAATATGCCCCAACAGTTGGGTTGCTAGCCAAGTCAGAGAGAAATACGGTGCAACTAATCGTTACCCGCATGCTGAAGATGATGCGCTAAACGTAGGGATTAGGTGCACCCACTTGGTAATAATCTATTTATGTACATTTTCAAATTAATAATGCACCGTTGAAATGCAATTACATTTATATTTCATATTTTAACTGGTGGGTTATTATAAGACACATGACACTATATTTTTTTAACCTTTTTATAGGTGCATTTGTTCCCATCTATGTGGGCATATGGACATAGAAAATGTCGGTGATGGAAACATGACACAATACTGTGGAGTGCAAGTCGAGTTTGATCAATCTAGTCGATCTAGCCATAGTGACCAAAACCTAGTATGAGGGACGTTAGGTTATGTCAGAAAGATACAAGAGATCATTAAAGTGTATTTCTCTTCTTTCTAATGTATTATTTTTAGGTGCAAGTGGTGGGACACCTTTGATCGGAATAATGTAAAGGAAGATCGTGATAATAGGTTAATATGTATCAACTCTAGAAAGATGTGGGATGAAGCTAAGGGGTCCTATGTTTTCTCCAAACATTGCAACCCACTATTTTTTTACCCAGATGTGTTGGATAGGGATTGGTGGTTCGTATTGAGACATGACCCTAGATAAAAACATATTTTTGATAACAATAGTGTTATCATGCCAAACGAGCTGGAAGATAATGAGGGTGATCATGAGAACCGGGAGTGATATGGTACATGTGTTATTTCATCATTTATACTTTTAAGATGGGTTTTTGTAAAGAAGAGGACTTAATTACCTTATAACTAAGACTCTTTTTTTTTCGAAACATTATGATATGTATTTTGAATTAATTGGTAATTTTCATTGTGTTAATGCTAAAATAATTTCACTTGATAATTTTCAATTATGTTGATCTCGAAAACAATGGCGTACTGTATAAAGTTCTTTTTTTTGGTATCTAAGATCATAATAAAATAATGATAATTCTAAAGTACATGAATTTATTTGTATTATTTTCTAAACTTTATTATGTTACAAAAATTCATATTATACTAGATTTATTAATTTACAATTATTTACATTCATACAAATTTACAAATTTACAATTATGGTAATTTAACAATATTTAAGGTATACATTTTACTTACGTTAGTTATGGTTCAAAATTGACAATTAATTTACAATTTTACAAACTTATAAATTTAAAAATTTTAATAAAATAATTTCACATTAACAAAATTAAAATTTCACAAATATTTTACATACAATTAGAATTAGAATTAGAATTAGAATTACAATTTTACAATTTCACATACAATTATAATTAAAATTACAATTACAATATTTACAATTGCAATTTTAGAATTTTACATACAATTACAATTACAATTACAATTATTTCACATTAATACAATGCAAATTTTACAAATATTTTACATACAATTACACTTACAATTAGAATTACAATTACATTTTTACAATTTCACATACAATTACAATTGAAATTAAAATTACAATTACAATTACAATTTTAGAATTTTACATAAAATTACAATTACAATTACAATTTTACAATTTTACATATATACAATTACAATTACAATCATTTCACATTAATACAATTAAAATTTTACAAATATTTTACATGCAATTACAGTTCAAAGTAGAAGTAGAATTATAATTATAATTAGAATTACAATTTTACAATTTCACATGTCATTACAATTAAAATTAAAATTACAATATTTACAATTACAATTTTAGAATTTTACATACAAATACAAATACAATTTTACAATTACAATAATTTCACATTAATACAATTAAATTTTTACAAATATTTTACATGCAATTACAATTAAAATTAGAATTAGAATTAGAATTACAATTTTACAATTTCACATACAATTATAATTAAAATTATAATTACAATTTTAGAATTTTACATACAATTACAATTACAATAATTTCACATTAATACAATTAAAATTTTACAAATATTTTACATACAATAATTACAGTTAAGTGTTGGTACATCTATATAAACCAGACGTATTTTCATGCTGAAAAAAATTACAGTTAAAATTAGAATTACAAATTTACAATTTCACATACAATTACAATTAAAATTAAAATTATTATTTTATATACAATTACAATTACAATTACAATTTTACAATTTTACATATATACAATTACAATTAAAATTACAATTACAATCATTTCACAATAAATGAAATATTACAATTACAATTAAAATTTTACAAATATTTTACATACAATTACAATTAAAATTACAATTACAATTACAATTTTAGAATTTTACATACAATTAAAATTAAAATTTCAATTATAGTCACGACATAATATTTAATAAATATTATGATTTAATATTAAAAATAAACATCATGATCATGATAACCATCATACAAACATCATATTCGACTAAAAAACACATTCAAATTTGCTAACATCATCTAATCACCGTGATCATGATCATCTAACAAAACACAAGCATTGTATAACGTCATCACAACACAAACATCAAATATACATCTCATGTCAAATAAATGCTATCACATACACATCTATCTGCAAGATGCACATTAAATGAATATATCTAACATGACCTAACAATATACACATCATGATGATCACCAACATGTAAATTAAATACAATTGCAACATGAACATAAAATACATGGACCACACACACACACACACACACACACACACACACATATAATGTCAAAAATATACAACTGTAATATAAATGTCAAATATTAGCTCATGGTACATCAATAGTAGTACTAGTCGCGACTTGCTTAATCAATGGTGTAGCCTCGACAAGCTCAGATAGATGCCGATCATCACGTGCCTGCTGATCTGGAGGTGCCTCATGCTGATCAAGATCAACTTATTGCTCATGATGACTTGACGTGGATGGTCCAACCTGCTCATGATCATGATTGCTGGATGCTGCAGGCTGCTCCTAATGACTCAATGTGGATGGTCCAGCCTACTCATGATCATGACTGCTGGATGCTGCAGGTTGCTCATGATGACTTGACGTGGATGGTCCAGCCTACTCATGATCATGACTGCTGGTTGATGCTGCAGGTTTCTCATCTCTAGTGCGAGGTGAACGATGATCACTCCCCTTATCGTGATCATCAGATGATGCGTCACTACTCGACTGTTGAGGTACTTCATCTCAACCACACCTACGTCGAACGACCCTCCTCAACCGCGCCACTAAGCTTGTAGCTCCAAAGACATGCTGCATTAGTGTAAACATATCACGTGGCATGCCTCTCCATATCGCTGTCATCCTATCATCGGCCTGTATCTCTCTAATAGTGGCCAGCCTGACACCCTCCTCCACAAGTAGTCAACAGAGTTGGTCGCCCAATTCCATCCTAAATATAGTGTCAAGCCTACACCTCACACCAGCCGGTACCTACGCATGATCATGTGGACTAGGTCTGTCTACACTGGCCTGATCCTCCACATCTGCGATCACCTGATCGTCATCATGATGTACACCTGGATAATTTGGCGGTGGTGGCATCTCATCACCAAAAAATGACCCAATATCTACAAAATATATATAAGTACACAACAATAATTATACAATTTAATTAAACAATTTAATAAAAACAAGTTAAAGAACATGTTAGAATAAATTTAAAGAAAACACTAATATTACCTCTATCATTTGACGACTCATCATCTGTGAAGAGGATGTTGGCACACCCTTGCCAATCCAAACTAGCATATGGAAAGGGGACTAGAACAAAGGCATGATCATAGACACTAGATAGAAACTCCAGTGCATCATGTGATATCCTAGCGGAAAATTCTGACTCGCCCCTCTTAGGCATCATCTATCCCCACATATAAATTTGTACATGCAGCATCGACCTACAAGGCTGCTGAAAAAAAGTAGGCCTCGTCTCTGGAAACCTCTCAAAAAATTAACAAAATAGCTCTAAAGCAAAGGGGAAGTTCACCCTCCCTTGTGCCTGAGCATGACATCTATATAAAGTTGTACAGAACTACTGTAGAAAAATCATAGACCACCTCACAAGTCGTGCCTCCTATAATAAAGAATCAACATAAAATAAAATCGGGCAACTAATGCATTTCCCGTCACTGGAATGGTGTGTAATGGTCAAAATCAGCATGAGAGGCACCTCACCGCCTCTCTACCAAATGAAGAAATACGTAACTGACCACCGGAGACCTAAAAACTTGTAGGAGATAGTATATCGGTGCTAATGTATCTCTGGGAGTACACCAACTGACTCCTTGCAGCATCGCCGATGGGGACCTCTAGGAATGAGGGAAAATAACACCCTCTCCTTGATAGGCCAATAATAAAATAGAAGTCCTCCCCAATGGGTGTATACCACTTGTTAGGACCAACCTGGAAAGCTTGTTGGTGGGCATTCCACCTAAAGATAAGTTGTCGCAATAACCCACCATGGCCCTTCAGGGATGTAGCCTCCTCATAGAACTTGAGGAGGCATACCTCCCTTAAGAGTGCCTGGGTGGCTGTCGTAATAGGGTGAGGGTACATATCTCTCTCCCTCTCTCATGCCTCCCACAGGCGAACCACGTTATATTGGTCCACCATATGTTCCTGTTGTTCCCTCTCTTCTCTCCTTTGACATCGCTAAATGATTCACATATTAAATACAATTTTTTTATTAAATGAGACATGTATTTACAAATATATATATAATTTTTTTTGAAAAAAAAATAAAACAGTCGGTGCGTAAAAAAAAATAGTCATGCACTGGTACCGGTGTGTCTACTTTTATTGCACACCGTCCACGGTGCACCTAGAAAATTTCAGTGCACCACACAACATGAACTGTACTTTCTCAAGCGGTGCATTGAAGAAAATATCCATCCTAGGGAAAATAATTCCTTCAATGCACCGCTAAACATCAATTAATGGTAAACGGTGCGGTCGTTTAACTAATCACACCATTGACTATATACAAATTTGGGAGGGCGGTGCGCTGACCAAACTACTCGCCTCGGGGCAGATAGTGTCATCAGTGCACCACCCTCCTAGCATCATTACACAGTCAATGGTGTGGTGGTATAACTGACCGCACCATTGAGTATGTACCAGTATTAGGAGGGCAGTGCGTTGACCAAACTATGTGCCCCAGAGCATATAGTTTAGTCAGTGCATTGCCCTCCTGACATTAGTACATGGTCAACGGTGCGGTCGTTTACATGAATGCACCGTTGACTATGTCCAAGTTCAAGAGGGTGGTGTAATGAAAAAAATATCTGTCCCAGGGCACATATTTTGGTCAACGCACCACTTTCTCAAACTTGGACATTGTCAACGGGCCGGGTAACTGACCGCACCGCAATTTATGTATTTTAAAAAAAACAAGGTGCGTCATTTCGGTACTGCACCAGAACCAGTGTGGTTATCGTTAGCACCAGTTGCAGTGCGACCTATAAATTTATAGGTAGCACTGCGAACCGGTGCGAGCCGAATGACTCAAGCGCACTGAGTGGGAAATTATTAATTTTTTTTTTTAAATGGTGAATTTTAAATTTTTTTACAAAACTAATCCACTAAAAAGTTGAATTGTGGAGAATCAAGTAAAATATCTGTACATTTGGGCATCGAGGAGGCATATTTTTTATATAATTTGCAAAAATATTTTTTCCCACCATTTTCCAAAATTTGAAATCGAGATGGTGGGCAATGGACAACAACAGTGCATACAATGGGAGCACTGATGGCAGGGCGCCTCACACAAGGGAAATTTGTATCTGTGTTTGAGAGCTCTGGAGCACTGAAGAAGTGAAAAATGTGGATTTTTGGCCATAATTTTTTTCTTATTTAACCCTGTTTCGGTGCGTGGGTTTTTGAGGCACATCGGGCGAATTCTTCCAACTGCACCGGGCTGTTTCAGTTTTTTTTGGTTTTTAGGACGCACCGGGGCTGAATCTGTGGAGAGCACTAGTGTGATACATTAATTAGATGCATCAGGCAGGTTTGTACAGAGATCACAGTGTCTCGGTGTGCCAATTTGTAGTATGCACCAGTGCGGTGTAGGATGAGAAATGCACCGGACAAAAAACATCTGCAAAAAACTCCACCCACCAACCTCCTCTAGAAACCTCCACTACAAACGGATATCTGAGATATTTTTATAAGGGGTTCCTCAAAAAAATTCGCTAGAGGGACTTTTACTTGTAGTGCAACTTCAATTCCACTAACTTTGGAGTGCTCATCCTGTAAGGTGCCTTTGACGCTGGTGCTAATCCCAGCATCAAATCAATAGAAAAGTCCACTTCCCTGTGAGGTGGAAACTCGAAAATATCTACTAGTAATACATCCAGAAGATACTATAAAATTGTATGCCTCTTCAATATTTTTTCATCCTCAGCATCCTTACCTTTATCACTGGCAACATGCACTGCAAATAATACACACCATTTCCTGCAACCATGCTTTTCCTACATATTTTTTTACCATCCTAGCCAATTTAGGCTTCTTCTTAACCTGCAAGATTATCTTCTCTCCATCATCATCAAAGAACTCAATATCCTTCTCATAAAAATCCACATTAGTCCTGTGAAGTTACAACCAATACATACTTATAAGCATAATTTATGATCCCAATGGAAGCACATTCAGATGCAATGATGTAGGCATACCATTCAGCTCAAATGAAAAATCTCTTACCCAATAATGAAATCATTTCTTAGTACCTATAACCAACTACACGAACCAAGACTATGCATGCACTTATTTTCTCAAACCACACTTATCCACTAGGTCAGGGTTAATATAACTATAATTGGATCCAAGGTCAATCAAAATAGAAACAACTCGATCACAGATCTTACTTTCCATCTCAATGATAGATGCTTGGTGATCCTCCCGCTTATTATCAAATGCTGCATAGATTCGAGGAATGATCTTCCCAAAATCCTTAAGAATCTACGCCTCATGTGAACTGTAGATATGAGGCCTACCACCCTGGTATGATGGAAAATACTTCTGGATATGATCCTTGCCACATATCCAACACTACAACTGTCTCCTACCATCACGTCTATTCTGATTCTCTCTAGGATGAGACCCATATCCCTTCTCTACTGTGTTAAACCTCTTGTAAGGAGAAAAATTCTCTTTCTAACATGGATCCTGAGGTCTTGTTTGCTTCAATGGCCATTTACCTTTAATCTTGTCATTCCATTTCCAAAACTTCTTAGACCCATTCTAATGCTTTGATTTTTCATAACATTGTTTCAACTTTCCAAATACTTCCTCCAACAACCAAGGTTCATCATAATCAATATAATCCTTAAAATTGAATGGAAATCCACTGATAAATCTCTGAAATTTGGTCTTATCATCCTTAAGATACGACACATCAACAACTCCAAGAAATTAGTCATGTACTCCTTATCTGTCATAGATCCCATATTTATCTCATATAACTCCTTGGCCTTACAGTCATTTTACCTCTCTGACAATTAATTCTTCTAGAAAAGTATCTTGAATTCATGCCAACTCAACTACTCTATCCTGATATCTCTGAAACATTTCAAATATTCCCACAAGATTTCGTATTTCCCTTTAAGATTGAAAATAACTATTGTGGCCTTCATGTCCTCTGTATAATCATGCAGCTCAAAGAAATTCTTCATCCCAAGCAACCATGCCTCTGCATCCTCTAGCTTCTTCAATTCTCCATCGAATGTAGGTGTCCTGGATTTCTTGAACTCATATAGCAAACATCCCCTCTCACTCCTCCTATATGGATGATAGTGATGATGACCATGATACCTATCCAAACCAGAACTAGAATAGAACCCATGTCCATTTCCTCTCCTATCAGGTGTATCTAAGAACCTAACATCTCTAGCTGTGTCATCCCTATCCAAAATATGCTCACCATGAGACTTGCTACCATATTCCCCATTAGTATTTTTCTCCTATCCATAACTGATATGTGGTTGACCATGTCTTTGCAAGTCTCACAAAATCTGAAGGATAATTGCACTGACCTCTACTTACTTTTCCCGTGCCCTGGAAAGTCCTTCCTGTGACTGAACGATTCTATCATTATCCTCCTTGAAAATTATGATCTCTGCCTTTTAAATCCTCAAAGTGTCTGCTATGTTAGAAGAGTACCCATCACCATGCTTTCAATTGACATGTATGGAGAATAACATTAACTGTAGCCCACCATTTTGTTAGTCATCTCTGATCTTATTCTTCCTGCAAACATGCCATGTCAGATAAACCAAACATAAACATAACCAACATACCTCCGTAAAGTATAGGGGATGATATACCACCTACAATATCAATCCATATTAGTGCGATACATGTATATACATAATCATATCAATATCAACATCATCCATGATGCACCAACTACATACAATGAACTCATGCATGAAAACCCTAACCACAACAAGGCATGCAAAACAATCACATATCCCTACAAGGAAAATACCCTCTGGCAGATGTTTTTGAGGAACCCATTATAAAAATAGCTCAGATATCCATTTGTAGCGGAGGTTTCTAGAGGATGTTGGCGGGTGGAGGTTTTTGTGGATGCTTTTTTTCTGGTGCATTTCTCATCCTACACCGCACTTGTGCGTTCCACTAGAAAAGTATTGGTGCGTACTAAAAATTGGCACACCAGGACACTGTGCTCTTCGTAAAAACCTGCCTAGTGCATCTAATTACTGTAGCGCACTAGTGCTCTCCACAGATTCAGCCCCGGTGCATCCCAAAAACCTGCACCAAAATTGAAACAACTTGGTGCGCCTCAAAAACCTGCGCATCAGAATAGGGTTAAATAAAAAAAATTACAGCCAAAAATGCCCATTTCTCACTTCTTCAATGCTCCAGAGCTCTCAAGCACCAGTGCGAATTTCCCTTGTGTGAGGCGCCCTACCATCTGTGCTCCCATTCCACGCACTACTGTCGTCCATTTCCCACCATCTCGATTTCAAATTTTGGAAAAAGTTGGGAAAATTTTGTTCTGAAAATTATATAGAAAATATGCTTCCTCGATGCCCAAATGTACATGTATTTTACTTGTTTATCCATAATTCAACTTTTTAGCTAATTATTTTTGTAAAAAAAACTTAAAATTCATTTTTTTTTCTCGCGCGGTGTGCTCGAGCCGTTCAACTCGCACTAGTTCACGGTGCTGCCTGTAAATTTACAAGCTGCACCGCGACCGATGCTAATGATAACCACACCAATTCCAGTGTGGTCCTGAAACGACGCACTATTTTTTTTAAAAAATACATAAATTTCGGTGTGGTCGGTTACCCGGCCGCACCATTGACTATGTCCAAGTTCGGGAAAGCGGTGCATTGACCAAAATATGTGCCCTGGGGCAGATGTTTTGGTTAGCGCACCACCCTCCCAAAATATTCAATGGTGAGGTCATGTAAACGACTACACCGTTGACCATGTACTAATGTTAGGAGGGCGGTGCGTGTACTAAAATATACGCCCCGAGGCACATAGTTTGGTCATCGCATCACCCTCCCTATATTGGTACATAGTCAACGATACAGTCGGTTATACCATCACACTGTTGACCATGTGATGATGCCAGGAGGGCAGTGTGCTGACGAAAATTTCTACCCCGGGGCGAGTAGTTTGGTTAGCACACCGCCCTCTCGAATTTGTATATAGTCAACAGTGTGATCGGTTAAACGACTTCATCGTTGACCATTAACTGATGTTTGGCAGTGTGTTGACGAAATTATCTGCCCCAGGATCGACATTTTCATTAACGAACTACTTGAGAAAGTAGAGTTCATGTTGTGCAGTGCGCTGAAAATTTCCAAGCACACTACGGACGGTGCGCAAAAAAACAGACGCACCAATACCGATGCATGACTGTTTTTTTTTGTGCATCAATTGTTTTTTTTCAATATATATATATATATATCTGTAAATACATGTATCATTTAATTAAAAATTTTTATTTAATATGTGAATCATTCAGTGAAGTCAAAGGAGAGAAGAGAGGGAACAACAAGAACATATGTCGAACTAGTATAATGTGGTTCGCCTGTGGGAGATGAGAGAGGGAGAGAGATATGTGCCCTCACCCTATTATGATAGACACCTAGGTGCTCCTAAGGGAGGTAGGTCTCCTCAAGTTCTATGAGGAGGCTACATCCCTGAAGGGGCATGGTGGGTTATTGCGAAAACCTATCTTTAGGTGGAATGCCCACTGACAGGCTTTTCAGGTTGGTCTTAACTAGTGGTACGTGCCCACTGAGGAGGACATATATTTTATTACTGGCCTATCGAGGAGAGGGTAGGATTTTCCCTCGTTCCCAAAAGTCCCCATCGGCTATGCAAGAGGGAGTTAGTCGGTGTACTCCCAGAGATACTTTAGTGCTGATATACTGTCTCCTGTAGATTTTTAGGTCTCCGGTGGTTAGTTACATATTGCTTCATTTGGTGGAGAGGAGGTGAGGTGCCTCTCACTACTGATTTCGACCATTGCACACCATACCAGTGACAGGAAACACATTATTTTCCCGCTTTTATTTTATGTTGATTCTTTATTACAGGCGCCATGACTTGTGAGGTGGTCTACGATTTTTTTGTGGCAGTTCTGTACAGCTTTAGATAGATGTTGTGCTCAGGCACAAGGGAGGGTGAACTTCCCTTTTGCTTCAGAGCTATTATTTTTTTATTTTTTGAGAGGTTTATAAAGATGAGGCCTAATTTTTTTCGACAACCTCGTAGGTCGATGCTGCATGTACGTATGCATATGTGGGGATAGATGATGCCTAAGAGGGGCAAGTTAGACTTTTCTGCGAGGATATCACATGATGCACTGGAGTTGGTATCCAATTTTTATGATCATGCCTTTTTTCTAGTCCCCTGTCCATATGCTAGTTTGGATTGGCGAGGGTGTGCCAACATCCTCTTCATAGATGATGAGTCGACGGATGATAAAGTTAATATTAGTGTTTTCTTTAAATTTATTCTAACGTGTTCTTTAACTTGTTTTTATTAAATTGTTTAATGAAATTGTCTAATTATTGTTGTGTACTTATATATATTTTGTAGATATTGAGACATTTGTTGGTGATGAGATGACATTTCCACCAAATGATCTAAGTGTAGATCCTAATGATGATCAAGAGATGGCAGATGCGGAGGATCAGGCCGACGCAGACAAACCTGGTCCTCATGATCATGCGCAGGTACTGGCTGGTGTGAGGTGTAGGCCTGAAACTAGATTTAGGATGGAGTTGGGTGACCAACTCTGTCGACTTCTTGTGGAGGAGGGAGTTAGGATGACCACTATCAAAGAGATACAGGCCGATGATAGGCTAAAAACGATATGGAGAGGCATGCCACGTGATATGTTGACCCTGATGTGACATGTCGTTGGAGCTACCAGCTTAGTGGCGTGGTTGAGGAGGACCGTTTGATGTAGACATGGTCAAGATGCAGTACGTCGACAGTTGAGCAGTGACACATCATTTGATGATCACGATTAGGGGAGTGATCATCGTTCACCTCGCGTTGGAGATGAGCAGCCAATAGCATCGACCAATAGTCATGATCATGAGCAGGTTGGACCATCCACATCGAGTCATCATAATCAGCCTACAACATCCAAAAATCATGATCACGAGCAGGCTAGACCATCTAAGTCGAGTGATCATGAGCAGCCTATAGCATCCAACAGTCATGATCATGAGTAGGCTAGACCATCCACGTCGAGTCATCATGAGCAGGCAGTTGATCCTGTTCAGTATGAGGTACCTCCATATCAGCAGGCACGTGATGATCGACATCTATCTGAGCTTGTCGAGGCTGCACCAATGATTGAGCAGGCCTCGACTAATACTACTATTGATGTACGACCAGCTGATATTTGACATTTATATTATAGTTGTATATTTTTGACATTATACAGTTGTATGATTGTAATTGAAATTTTAATTTTAATTGTATGTAAAATTGTAAAATTGTAATTATTTTTGTAATTGTAATTGTATGTAAAATATTTGTAAAATTTTAACTGTAATTGTAATATTTAATTTATTGTGAAATGATTGTAATTGTATATATGTAAAATTGTAATTGTATGTAAAATTCTAAATTGTAATTGTAATTTCAATTTTAATTTTAATTGTAATTGTATGTGAAATTGTAAAATTGTAATTGTAATTTTATGTGAAATTGTAAAATTGTAATTGTAATTGTAATTGTATGTAAAATATTTGTTAAATTTTAATTGTATTAATGTGAAATATTTGTAATTGTAATTGTATATATGTAAAATTGTAATTCTAATTGTAATTTTATGTAAAATTCTATAATTGTAATTGTAATTGTATGTAAAATTCTAAAATTGTAATTGTATGTGAAATTGTAAAATTGTAATTGTAATTGTAATTGCACGTAAAATATATGTAAAATTTTAGTTATATTAATGTGAAGTGAATGTAATTGTAATTGTATGTAAAATTCTAAAATTGTAGTTGTAAGTATTGTAATTGTAATTGTATGTGAAATTGTAAAATTGTAATTGTAATTGTAATTGTAGGTAAAATATTTGTAAAATTTTAATTGTATTAATGTGAAATAATTTTATTAAATTTTTTAAATTTATGAATTTGTAAAATTGTAAATTAATTGTCAATTTTGAACCATAACTACCGTAAGTAAAATGTAAACCGTAAATATTGTTAAATTACCATAATTGTAAAATTTTAAGTTTGTATGAATGTAAATAATTGTAAAATAATAAATCTAGAATAATATGAATTTTTGTAACATAATAAAGTTTAGAAAATAATGAAAATAAATTTAAGTACTTTAAAATTATCATTATTTTATTATGATCTTACATACAAAAAAAAAAAAAAAAACTTTATACAGTACGCCATTGTTTTCGAGATCAACATAATTGAAAATTATCAAGTGAAATGATTTTAACATTAACACAATGCAAATTACCAATTAATTCATAATACATATTATAATTTTTCGAAAAAAAGAGCCTTAGTTATAAGGTAATTAAGTCATATTATTTATAAAACCCATCTTAAAAAGTATAAATGATGAAATAACACATGTAACATATCACTCTCTGTTCTCATGATCACCCTCATTATCTTCTAGCTCGCCTGGCATGATAACACTATTGTTCCAAAAAATCTGTTTTGATCTAGGGTCATGTCTCAATACGAAACACCAATCCTTATCCAACACATCTGGGTAAAAAAACACCTGGTTGCAGTGTTTGGGGAAAACATAGGGCTCCTTAACTTCATCCCACATCTTTCTAGAGTTGATACATATCAACCTACTATCGCAATATTCCTTTAAATTATTTCAATCAAAGGTGTCCCACCACTTGCACCTAAAAAGAACACATCGGAAATAAGAGAAATGCACTTCAATGATCTCTTGTATCTTTCTGACGTAACCTAACGTCCTTCGTACTAGGTTTTGATCAAGGTGGCTAGATCAACTAGATTGATCGAACTCAACTTCCACTCCACAGTCTTGTGTCATATGTCCATCATTAGCATTTTCTGTGCAAAAATGTTGTCCATATGCCCACATAGATGGGAACAAATGTACCTATAAAAAAGTTAAAAAATCATAGTGTCATGTGTCTTATAATAACCCAAAAATTAAAATATGAAATATAGATGTAATTACATTTCAAAGGTGCATTATTAAGTTTAAAATTTACATAAATAGATTATTACCGAGTGGGTGCATCCAATCCCTATGTTTAGTGCATCCTCTTCAATGTGAGGGTAATGACCGGTTGCACCGTATTTATCTCTGACTTGGCCAGCAACCCAACTATTGGGGCATAATTTTGGCATATTTTCTTTTAAATGATCGGTATAGGACACACTTCTACCATTCAACCATTTGAATTCTTTCCTGTCACTATCCCATTTCATCCTCTTTTGTTCGTACAATGTGACCCACGGTCGTGTCGCTTCGGAATTGTAAAGAAATAATTTATTGATTGCTTCAATTTCTGCATTCACTAATGAAATCAAACTAACATATAGTACATATGGGATCAAAATATACATCGAATTTCAACATGAATATTTACTTTGTGTAAATTTGAAAAATTATGAGTCACTTACTCTTTATCAAGCGCCTTTTTTCATTCGTTTGGAACAACTCCCCTTCTCTTTTGTCTTCATCCCTTTCATCATCCCAAATCACCACACCTGGTTTGTTTTTGATTTTCTTGATGTACTGCATGATAGAAATACTCATATGATATGTACCCCTCTGTCATAGACCCCTCAGGTTTTTCCCTTTTTTGAACAAAACCTTTCAGTGTCTTCATGTACCTTTCTAAGAAGAACATCCAACAACAAGAAACCACCCCAAAAAATTCAACCTCATCTACTAGGTGGATTAGAATATTAACCTCCAAGTCCATGAAACTCATCGACAGTTCTTTCTCAAACATACAAACAATCTCAACTATCTCTTGACGCCACTGTGGAATGCTAGCTACATGAATATCCTTTGAAGTGATCCAACATACAAATGTAGATAATTTAGATATGGCAGGTCCTAGGTCTTTGGGGAATTTATGTTTCACACACCCACACATGAACAAAGATAATGACACTGCAAAGTTATAAACACATGCAATAATATACAAAATTAGTTATGTTTTATGATCCCTACATGGGATAAAATTTATTAATATAAAATATAGTAAAATCATACTTTTGACATTATACGTACTCCTAGAAGATTCAAATGGTTGTGCGATTTCAACCTCGAAAAATGGTCATCCACGGTGAAGCATCGCTGTAGTGAAGACCCGTATGAAGATGGCACCCTCACACCCATTATAACTTCTTTTGCCAAAGAAAGATCATATTTTTTAAAAATCCATGGGACATCATCTTCTTTGAAATACAATGAATTCGAGGGACCAACGTCTGCCTCTGATCCTGTACTTTCTAATTGTCTTGGTCAATGTTTCTTTTTAGTTTTTGAAGTAATAAGATCTTTCCTAACAACCAATGTGTCACTTTTATTCAACGATATGTGCCTCCATAAAGAATATAAAACATTTTTAAATATATGCATGCAATCTAATAAGTGGGAAATCTTAAGATTCTCCCAATATGGGAGGTTATAAAATATAGATTTCCTTTTCATCCCAATGGGAAATTTCTCAACATAGGTGTCGAAGAATTCTGGATCATCGAACATAGGCTCCCCATTTGAATCAAACATTTCTATGAACTCCTTCTCCTTATACCTCTCTTATATTCTCTAAGCCATTCAACTGGTGTCACTATTAGAGGCCTTTGGGTTCTCTCTCGTTTACCATTGAAAGCAGATGCTACTCTTCTATAAGGGTGTTCTTCTGGGAGGAATACCCTAGAGCAGTCATACACTGGCTTTCGTAGGTCATTGGACCATCTAGCTTTCAGAGAAGGTTCACAACATTTACATCCAAAATACCCTTTTGTTACAAGACCTGCGAGATTATTGTATACAATATATATGCATGGCACGTTAAAGAATATCATGAAGATTAGAATAATTAGAACCAATTAAATAACTAATATGTAAAATAATATTGTTACATATATAAACAAATTAATAAACATGTAATTTACTAGAGAAAACTCCTAAGCCTGGATAATCGTGTGTTGTGTAAGCACATATGCCATACAACATAAAAATCCTTTCTGCTGCGATGGGTCTTGATACATTGTATACATTTATCCCATCCCATAATTCCTTGAATTCATCTACCAATGGTTGTAAGTAGACATCCATATTCTTCACTTTTTTCCTACCAAGGACTATGAGAGCCAACATAAGATGTTAATTCTTCATGGACAACCATGGGGGAATATTTTTATTGATCACTACTATAGGCCAAACATAATAGTTGGTGTTCTGGAGGGAATATGGGTAGACGACATCCATGGCTATGCTGAGTCATAGAATTCGTACTTAATCCTTGAATTTTTCGAGCCATGTATCCTTCATATGCTTCATGGTTATTGAATATGTTGGGATTCACATAACTCCCAACTCACTTCTATGTGAGGCATGCCATCCCTGCAACATAGGTAATTCTTTGCAACAAAAGATCCTTTGAATCCTTGGGATTATAGGCATGTGCTTCAATAACTTAAAAGGAGGACCGCGCTATTTACCCTTATTTTTTGATTTATAATACCTGTCATGCCCACATTTTGGAAATATCTCTTTGTCTGCATATTATCCTCTACATAGAATATAATCATTTGGACATGCATGCTATGATATGTTCTCAACACCCAACATTTTCAACAATTTCTTTGCCTCTTCACAGCTATCGGGCAAGAAATTATCACTCGGAAGAACCTTATCTTTGAATAACCTATAGTTGGTGATTATGGAAAATATTAAATGTACATTAATGCTGATATAATTATTAACGTTCATAAAATTAACCATTTTTAATGTTCATTGTGTGATTATATTTCTCAAAATATAAGGGACAAATTTATGGTAACTTACCTCAAAATTTCTGAGAAACATGCATTCGACAAGCCAAAATTTGCTTTCAAGTTGTACAGTAAAATCGTTGTCCCCAACTGGGTAGAATTTGACTGACCGCCAGGTTCAAAGAGAGGGGTGGTGGAAGAAAATTTAAGGCTTTTGAAAAAGGTGTCAGCGATATGAGCATCATCCCCTAGCTGATCATCATTCTTGAATTCATCTAACAACATTGTCTCCATGGCAGTCGTATCCTTGAAGTAATTGTCCATACCAACCTCTATTTGAGTGCCTCCATTGCCAGCCTGTGAAGAACTACTATTTTTGTAGTCGTTCCTAATTGGTGAATCTGGATGTAGTGGGAATTGAATAGGTGGTTTATTCAACCATTCTTGGTATCGTTCCTCTCTGATTTTTTCTCTTAATTAAGCCTTCTCTCGATTTGACATTATCGTGGGGTGCAAAGAAATATGTTAGGTAGGTTGCTCATCATCACTAGAATCCTAATAATTTCAAAAAATATATTTGAACATGATTAGTACAAAATCTATGATATAAATTAGTAAGCACATTGAAAATGCATGATTAATTGGTTTGCCGTTGAAATAATTACATTAATATACCAAAAAATTATTATTACCATCATTGTCTTAGGATTGTGGCTAGAAGATGCAATATTGTTACAATTGGCAGGGTGAAGCATCTGTCTATTTTCATCTACCAAATGTGCCTTGTGGTATGCTTCTCCTAATGAGAGCCTCTGACGTTTTGGAGCTGTTTGAATATTTTGTGCATCTGAACTCGATTCTGAATTTTCATGAACCTGGAAATTTGTACACATTATAAATTTTATTAAGTTGATTGACATGGATACAAAACATAAATTCAATTAGATAATGAAAATATAAATAAAATTTGAAGTAAATATTACGTCTCGAGATGGATAGGGAGAACTCTGCGATGGAATTCGAGAAATATTATGGAATGAGTTGGATTTTGAAGAATTGTCCATTTGATATAATTATGATATTTTCTCCCTATATTTGAGAAAAATAAATAATAAATTTTGGTGTACACACCTAAAAGTAATTTTGGTTCGTTAAGAATGGACTTATTGTTATTGGTGCTAATGTACAGATAACCGCACCAGTGCGTTTTATTTACTACACACCGGTTTAGTGTTATTAATTAATGCACAAGAGCCGAATAGCCGCAAATAAAAAAAGTGCAACTATATTTTTTTAAATTGAAAAAAAAGCGGTAAATTGAAAAATGGGCAGCAATTTTTTTTCAAAAATCTAATTTCATAAAACAATTCTTTAAATAGTAAACACTTTTCATTATTTCATTAGTTTAGCAAAAAATTTCAGGGAGAGATTTGCACGAGACAGACCCTGAGCAAGAGAGCACGAGAGCAATGTGGAGCAGCGAAATAATTTCGAACAAAACTATTCAGACAATCAGAATTCCAAACCTCTGGTGATTCAAACCCTGTAGCATAGAATTTCAAACCATATCGTGATTAAATTTTATTATTTTTTTACATTTTATATAGTATTTTTTACGCAGTAAGTGAAATTTAAATTTACTATTAATTTTCAGAAAAAAAAAACAAAAAAAAAATCCATTTTACTCTAAACCCTTGATTCTTTTTGTTTCTTCCCTTGCTAATTCCTGTTTCTGTGATTTCAGAATTAGGGATTTTCATTTTAGATTTATAGGGTTTGTATTGCTATATATATAGGCCTATGACATCTAACCCATGGGACGACTTGCATAGTCGGATCCCAATCCATGTTGGCCCTTGCGTGAATTAAAAAAAATAGATTTTTTTTAATCGGTGCTGCTTGTGTAAATAGCGCACCGGTGCGTTGTTTTATCATAGAGCACCATGCATGTACTGTTTGATAAAAAAATTTAATTTTTTTTTTTTTTAAAATCCATGCACCATATGTAAAATAGGGCACCGATGCACTATTTCATTATAGCGCACCGCGCACGTACTGTTTAACAAAAACAATTTTTTATTTTATGTTTGTGTTAAATCGATGCACCATTTAAAATATAACACACCGGGTCTCCTTGTTTACAGAGAGCATCGCATGGCGGTCCCCTATTTTCGTGGTGTGTTAATAAGAATATGCCGCACTTCTTCCTCCATGAAGTCATATGCTACAAAAATTAAAAGTAGAGTATTTTTATTAATTTTTCTATGTTAATCAGTGCACTGGTTAACATATAATGCACTGGTGCTCCTTGTTGACATAGAGCACCATACAATGTTTCTACTGTTTTGGCGGTGTGTTAATAAGAACACGCGACACCGACGTCGATGCGTATATCATTAAAGGCGGATCAGTTTCTTGATTTTTTAATTTTTTTTAAACTAAAAAGTTTATAATTTATTTATAATATATATTCATGAATGGTATGGTACAGGTTTCATATTGATAAAGAAATGGCTGACAAGAGATCAAGTAACAAAAATATTGATAGCACATCAAGAAAAGAAAAAAAGGCAAGTTCTTTGTAAATTCCTTAAAAAAATTACTATTTTTGAACTATATGTAAGTTTAACTAATATGTTTTGTTTATTGTGTATCATGCAGAACCAAAAAATGACAAAGCTCGATAAGATTATTTATGATGTAGGACCAGAAGAGCATAAAAGCTTGATGGAAAAATTGCAAAAGGATGAATCAAGTGAATGAAAAAATACTATCGATCCAATATGAGTTTCTTTTTTTATTTTTCATTAATAATATACTTAAAATTATTAGATAACATGTTTCAAACAATCTATTAATTCACATATTTTTGATGTTTTATAGGGACCAAAAACTCAGAAAATGAATGTTGTTCTAAGAAAAGAAAAAAAATAGAACATGCAAATGAAAATGAATTGCTCCTTAGCTCATCTGGAGTGATGCTGGAGGTTAACGAAAGGAGGAATTTTTTTTATAGAACTTTGAGGGTTCTAGTGGAACGAATGTATATATGTTCCTTCCACTTAAAATACAAAAATAAATCCAATAATTCCAAGAACCAAATTTTATCTAAAATACACGGAGAGTTTCCAAAGAATTGGTGAATGAGACGTGTTAGACTTCTAATAGCAAAAGCGTACAAAAAAAGAAAGAAGGAATGAAAAAGTAATATTCCTTTAAAGGTTTTTCTAGAATTATATGTATATATTACTAGAAAGAAATCATTTAAATATCACTTTTGTTATATTTACTTTTCATATATCAATATCAAAATTAAATACTTTATTTTCATGTTACATTTTCAGGAAGATTATGAAAATCTCAAAGGATGAAGGAGCTGATATCAGAAATATGCCAGTAGGAGTGTCCAAAAAGGTGTACAAGGAGATGGTCAAAGAAATGGACATAATTGCATCGCACGAGGAGCTATCTCAACAACAACGTGCTTCAAATGTAATATTTAATTATTGAATTTTTCGATAAGGTACAATAAATAAACAATTTAGCATTAAATATTACTTTTCAAGTATTTTCTTGTAGAAAAGAAAAGAAAATGGAGCCCATTCAACACATAAAACATGACGACAAGGAACAAAAGGGTTGATATCTAAGTTTGTGAGTAATTGTTACTTCCTTATAACAACTTAACTAGATTTCATTTTTGTATATTTTAAGTTGTTTTGCAACAATAATAATTGAATTTCTTCTAACAGGTGCTAACATACAAAGAAGAACCATCAGATGAATTTATTGAAATTGGGTTAAATATGGGTTGTCAGTATATGTTGGCATATCAAAAATTAATTGTGGAATTTGTAAGCATCTATCGATCTTGTTTTACTTAGCTCCGTCTATAATTAATATAACAAAAAAATCTTTTATTAAATATATGATTTGTTATGGGGTATAAAACTTGTAGGAAACAAAGTATGGAACTGCACTAACAAATGAAATCTTGAAAGATGGCATGAAATTTGGTTTTGAAAGAATGTATATAGTCATGAGTCAATTGTTGCTATGGTATGCCATTTCTATTCAATTTCTATTGATGTATTTATTTAGTATTGAAATTTTCATTGTTCTCACCAATGTATATACACACATTACAATTTATTTTTATGTTTCTAGATGGAAGGTGAAGAAGAATAAAACAATCAACGCCGTGAAAAAAACATTCCTCAAAATAACCCAATTAATGGAAGTAGCTCGAGCAGTGACATCAGTTCAGGCGAAGAATGATGATCATTATGTTTGGATATCAAAACAAGGCATTGTATTTTTGGAAATATTTGTCTGTGAAATCAGACATTTAGTTTAATGTAATGGACATAGTGTCCCAATTGGAAGACAAATGTATACCAATAACTATCCCATTTTGTATGAAAAAGAGTGTCTTATATATATATATATACACATACATTTTAATTTATTCTATTGCATTCTCCATTGTCGATGTGAAATGTAACACCACTGATTAAATATATGGATGATTAAATATTATAATGAGGAGATGTGAAATATGATGATATGACATAACAAATTAATCCAAACATCACATTCAAATGCACTAAACAAATTTAATTGATATGAATACTGTTATAAGATATGTGTCGTCTTTTGATGAATAATGAATTTAAAAAAATCAAAATAATTATGATATGATATAAAAAATTAATCCAAACATTACATTCAAATGCACTAATAAAAATTTAATTGATATGAATATTGTCATAAGATATGTGTCGAATTTTGATGAATAATGAATTTAAAAAAATCACAATAATTTCACTGTCACAGGTCGGTGTTTCTAAAAAATACAAAACGAACACTGGTGCGTGTTAGTTACTGTGCACCAGTGCATTTGTATTATAATGCACACCATTGCTTTTATACGACCTATGGGCACCACACAAATACCAATACCAATTATAACTCTCGGTGCATTTGTGCGATATTGAGCACCGATGTGTTTATGTGAGACTGCTCACCGGTGCGTTTCTACGACCTATGAGCACCACAAAAATATTAATACCAATTAGAACGATCGGTGTGTTTGTGTGATATCGTGCGCCAGTGCGTTTGTATAATACTCTGCACCGGTGCGTTTATACGACCTATGGGCACCACACAAGTCCTAATACCAATTAGAACGATCAGTGCATTTGTGTGATACTGCATGCCGGTTCATTTGTATAATACTACACACTGGTGCATTGATATGAACTATGGGCACTACACAAATCCCAATACCAATTAGAACGACCCAATGCGTTGTATCACCTACAGTGCACCCGGTGTGGTTTTAGACCTTAATGACTCGGTGCATGCACCTTCAACCTCCCCAGGGTGACTGTTTGGCTAACACACACCGGGACGGTGATAAACACCCCAGGGCATCCTATATTTGTTTTTCATCCTGGTGCTTGGTAGGTTTGTAGTATTGGTGCATTCACTCTACAATGCACTAGTGCGTTGACACCTGATTAGCGCACCGCTAAAAAAAAATTCCATAATAAACTTCGGTCGCCTAGTTTTTTTTAGTTGTGTTGAAAAGTTAGAAGCTCCACCAAAACCTCTGTTACCGAAACGAATGTTGTAGCAAATGTTTTTTTGACAATTTTGGCCAATTTTATAACACTAAAAGCCTCCTTTATAACCTCTGCTAGAGGGTCTTTTCCTTGTAGTGTAGACATTGACATGCATGTATGATTTTTTTTTTTCCAATCTAGTCCAAGTATTAAACCATGCACTGATACCAATATAGTATCAAATATCACCCAAAGAGAACAAAATACACTCTGATATCAATATGTGACCACCCCTCCCACATTTACCTAGTTTCACTGACCTACCCAAGTAAACATGAAAGGAAGAGATACTATGACATGAATCGACCTCTAAGGTTCCATCAAGGAAATGGGCTCGAATAATAATGTGCAAATGACATCTCACAAAAACCTACAGGGGCTACATGTCACTCAACGACTGAGTAACCACCCCAGGTCTGAAAAAACTGATATGGACACCCTTTTCTTTGACTTGGGTCCCTAACCGCTCCCACAAAAAGCCTTTCATGTGGTTGGAAGCCTCGAATTGCATGCACAAGCCTGCATACATGCGGTTACAGCATAAAATGTCCATTTCAGAGCAAGTTGTCCCAGATTCTGAGTCTAAATTCTAGGTCATCCTTTAGACCACTGCACAGATCTTAGTGATACATTCTAGAATGATAAATGACATCAAGAAGGTCATGAATGCATATCTAAACATATAGGTCTAATATTTATCTAAGAATCATCAAGAAGGTCTAATTCCCTCTAATAATAGTTGCAATAAAATATATTAGGTCATGCATTCAATAACCATTCATTTACCAATCTAAACATGTTAGGATCCATAGCTAGTACTTGCTATGAAACCATATTTATAACCAACAAATATCCAACATATCAACCATGATAGAAAAACCATCAAAGATGTTAGGGCCTTGTGATTTGGCAGATTGGCAAGCCAAATGATAGGGTAACATCAAACCAACTTTGGAGCCCAAGCAACTAGCCTTCCTGGACTCAGAGAGGGCTCTCTCTATTTGTGCAAAGGATGTAAACTTGTTTGCTTTCTATGTTTTTTATTTTAGGCTAGTTGTTAAGTGTGTTTTGGTTTGTTTTAGGTTTTTGAGCGAAGAATTGATCAGAAGATAAATAGATAACAAGATATCAGATCAACTAGGCTATGGGGTCAATAAGGTTGAGACTGCCTCATAGGGTGAAGAAGGTATATTGCAGGGCCAATTTGGTCGAGGTAAAATGGATTCTTTTAGGTGGAATGAAATGGGATGGAAACTAATTTTGTGAAATACAAAGAGATTTTAAACACAAATAGTTAATCAGCAAGCATTCATAAGTTAGGGCTAACCATTGGTCTCTATGAAGGAAACTTAAACTAATAAATGCATAAAATAAACATTCCAGTGATGCATGGAAGTATAAGACCCTCCAACTTTGGGAAATCACCTTCATATTTTTGGGAAAACAAATAAGATGGACAAACAACTCAATTTACGAAGAGGGAACTCCTAAACATCACATTTTGAGCTATTGGGAACTTTGAAAATAGAATGCAAAGTTTTTAGGCAAAGGGCAAGATCGAAAAAAGACCTCCTTGATTCAAACTAAGACAATCAATAATTCAAAGAGAGTTTTCAGAGATGGAGCTTTGAATAGCCATGAGTAAGCAGGGCATACCGTGAATCATACTTAGCATGCATAACAACCATAAATGAAACAAGCAACAAGTTTCTTCAGTGATCAAAGAGCAGTTAATAATTTTTTGATATGACTAAGAAGGAAGAAAAACATAGAAGCTGTAACAAATTAGGAAATTTGAGGTGCCTCCATGGGCATGTCTCAAATCTATTCTTTACTGACCTACAACAAGCAAGAGAATATGAAAATATGTATGAAAACTAAGGAAACATAATAGAGAGGAACACTATACCATTTTACCAAGTCAAGGAATCCTACAACAATCCTCTTTCATCATCCAAAACAAACAAGAAATCATCCACATCATGAGACAAAGTGTTTCTTCAAAGCTTTTAATATCATGTATTGCTATGTATCATCAAGTTCAACCCTGTTTACAATGAAATCTCTTGGAATAAATAGGCCAAAGAGAAGGAAAACCTCCTAGAGAAACTAGCAAGCTCATTGGCCCATTACAAATATCTGATTTTGTCCTTGAGGCTTTGCAAAGCCCAAGGCACAAAATATCTATGAAAATATCTTAAAAATGCTAAAAAAGGAAAATAATTTGACTTTTCCCAACTGACCATGGCCAAAAAAGGCTAAACGCACATTTGGAAAAGCCACTTCAGAAAACTGCATTTTTCACAAAAATGCTTCAGAAATATAGCATCAGAAAATTCCCTGTCTTGTGGGTAACTTTTGAAGGACCTCCCGATGTCGAAATGAGGCCTGTGAAAGCTCGTTGGAAAGCCTCGGATGTCTAGTTTCGGAAAATACATTTTTTCCCCCAAACTAATCAATGGAAGCCTTTGAAAAACTGACTTGTGTGGAAAAACCCAGAAATTATCCCTTGCTAATAAGTGAGGCAGAGTGTTGAAAAGGTGACTATTTTTCGCCTCTTTTGGGGACCAAAACATTTTCAATTGATGTGAAATTTTCTGAGTAGATGACCCTGAATTTAATGCATCCAATGATACCACTCTCAATAGCTGAGGATGCTCCAAACAAAAATGGTGGCGCTCATGATTTTATGCAATTAGGCCAAAAAATGTCAAAAAACAAGAACATGTCAAAATTTGCTCAATTTTGGTGAGCAAACCCCTTAAGGGTGTTTAGAAACATGCCTAGAATATTGGGCAAAAATTCCAAGTCTAGATGTGTCTTTTCCACTTTTTCTCACCAGGCGCCCACTTTGGGCAGTTTTTTCTTGGTTTTCTTCCTTGTTGTTTGGCATTTTAGCTTTGGTGAAGAAGCTATGGCCCCTTGCCTAGGAGAGGCAGCTAGCACATGATTTGGAGAGTGCCCTTCATGCCCTATGATTTGTGTTTTCTTGCCCTCATCATTGCTTGCTTGGGGGTTGCCTTGTTTTTCCTTATCACTACTTTCTTCATGACTGTTATGCTCTTTCCCTTCACTGTTTTGGACTTCATCACCCTCATGCTTGCTGCTGTGTAGGTTGCCATTATGTTCCTCTTCATCGCTACCTTGCTGCCCATCACTTTGATTTTCCTTGGAGGCATTGTGATTCTGATACTCTTTGCTGACTCACCAAGGCAAACTGTCTAAGTGATCACTGAGATAAATCTCCAACTAACACCCCTTACTTTTTGAAAAACTAAGTCTGTCCCTAGTTAGCCAACAAGTTTATTTTTTAAATGAAGCAACTCTTTTTGATTTTGAAAATATGAAATCCCTCTCCTTTAACTCACTGTTTTCTGTGGTTGTGAGAAAAATGTCCTTTAAAACCACTGTCTCCTCTGGTATCACTGTTTCAAGGTGCTGATTTAAAACACAGACTGTTCCCTTTAGAAAAACACTATGTTCTGCCTTTGACGAAAACTACCATTTTGTGGGTGATTATAATAAAGACAACCCTCTTGTCATTGAGTTATAAGCCCTATCAAACAAACTTTGTCTCCCTGAATGATTACTGTTTTTCTTTGAAATCAATGATCTTTTGTGGCTATTTGAAACAAAAGGTGCTCATGAAAGACACTATTTCAACACACTCGTTCAAGCTGCTTATGAGACCCTCTACACAAACTCTGTTTTATGTTGTAAAGACTGTGTGAATATTTAGCTATTCCTAGCACAAAAATTCTTTCAATATTGGCACCTTTAGCTCTTTCCTTTAACCACTATTCATTTATGAAATCACAACAAAAAACCCTTCTCGAACTCCAAACCTGACTAAGAGGTGAGGAATACCTTAAAAAACATGTTTGAGGTGTCCTTGAAGTATTGGTGCAGCGTGCAAAGAAAAGTGTTTAGAGCATTTTTATGGGCGGGCGTTGAACGTAGAAAGCACCGCGCAGAGGCCTGTTGGGTCGGCCTCGGGCACCCGACATAGCCGTGCCACGTGAGGCTACAGGCGCGGCACGCCTTTGTGTTAGCTCTTCGGTCGGGCATTCACAAGCGCGCCGCGTAAGACTTTAAGCCCAAATTCTTCAAAATCGCCCAAAAATTTCTTCTTTTCTTCAGTGAGGATGCCAACGAGCGTTTCTTTGAATCTTTAAACTTGGTGAGGGCTTTTTAAAAGGCCTTTTCTTCCTTTAAAAAATGAAAAAAAGCTCTTGTGCCTTTGCAACCCTTTAGAGGGGTTTTATGCCTTTTTGAAAAGGTTTTTATAAAAATATCAATTACTGCCCTCTATTTTTTGAGTTAGCTAGAAGAAGTAACTTTTGATGTTTGCCTTCCCTTCATAACTTAGAGTGAGTTATCCTTTTATGTATAGAGAAAAAAGAGTAGTAATTCAGTAGTTTTGAATTGATTTTATGTACTTATTATTAATCAAAATAAATTAATTAGTATGATTTTTTGACTAAATTTAAAAAAAAAAATGTCATGTATATTTAGGTAATATATGAAAACACAAAGTTGCATGTGTTAATTACAATAGTAAAAAATATTAAATGCAAATATAAATAACTTCAACCACATAAATTATATTACATTAAATTTTCAAGTATTACAATATGAGTTTCCAAAATAGTATTGGTTGGGCCAAAAATTGCACATGAAATGATGTTTCATCACTATAAAACATTATTATTGTGTGGCCAAGGCATTGCATATGAATTCACAAACTCTCAAGGCTTGACCATAAATACTTTATGGTACATATACCTTAACATGAGCAATGTCAAAGGCATTTTTTACCATACAAAGAAGAAAAGCCAAGTTTTCTTTAGTTTGGCCATAGTGGGCACTATAATGTGGTCAAATGACATGTATATACAAATAAAATAAAATGTCACCTTATAGAAGAAAACCTTAGTAAATTAGTATTCAACCTTGAGGAAAAACTTAAGCACAATAGTGGAAACTAAGTTACTTGGTAAAAATTTGAAGCTATAGATAACTTGTCAAACAAATAATGTGAGGTGTGATGTTTAATCACAATCATTTTATTCATAACATAATTTCATTTTGTAAGTCATGAACTTGGTCAATTATATAAACTATATGTGCTGAAATAACAACATGAAAGTAAACTTTTATGATAGTCATGAAAATATTCAACACAAAATATCTATAAGGATTCCAATCAATATAGTGTAATACTAATTTTATCTTCAAATTTTGGCTATTGTTTAAATGGACATGATACCAAGTATTTTAAATTTTATGGTTAAAAGACAAAACAAAAACAAAATAAAGATTTGGAATACAATCAAATAATAAAGAGAGGATATCATGGAATCAACATTTCAATTATAAAAAAGATTGCTACTTGTCCACTCATGTCTTGTATGGCATTCCTAAAACATTTTTTTACCCAAAATAACCATGAGGTGAAAGACTCACAACACTTAAAAGCCATAGTAATCCCTACTAGAAATATTTACAAACTCCAAAGCTTAGGTTAGTGAAGGATCTCTAACAATAAATGAATGATATTCAAGACATGATTTGCAATGTATCCCTATCCTTTCTCCAATCACATTTCCTTTAACCTTAGCACAAACAGAATCAAGTAATAATCAAAATAAGGCTTTCACATTTGATTTTATCTTTTATATCTATAAAAAATGAATTTTATTTGTTCGATGAACACATTAATTCATATTTAAAGCCTTTCTGGCATATGAGATGGTATCAATCAAGTAAGACATCAAAAAAATTGTCTTGAATGAGGTCCTCAAACAATTTCTACAATATCAACATTTTTCTTGTTGTGATATATTAGCTATAAAAAATAACATATCCTCGAACAAAAATCCATATATTATTTATTTTCAAACTTTGTATATGGGGTATTTATAGGAAACTTTTTAAAATATTCCTCCACCTTTACCAAAGCTAAATGTAGGTTGGTTAAACTTTGTATCCTTTCATTCAACATCAATTTTTGCAAGATAAATGTCACACATTATTCTTTATCCTTTTTGGACATGTTATATATGATAAATTGAAAGGCACAAAAAACCAAGAGAAAACCTTTTTCTAACCAAAACAAACAAAGAGAGAGCGTCTCTAATAAAAATTCATTCTAATATGAGCAAATTTATAACCCAAATGAAAAGAAAACAGATTGGACCTTTTTTGCTACTTGACTTTGACTATTTTTGTTATTAAAGTGCTCCAGCTTAGTGAACCAACAAATATGACTAAAGCTATAAATGTGAAAAAAAAAATGTTGACAATTGTAGACATAATAAGTAATGGGCACATTGGATGAAAAAATTAAATATAAAAACTTGTGGACATGGAATGTATTATAATAAATTACCTTGAAATCACTACTAAGGGCCCCCATGGGTTACAAGTCCTCAGTATATTAGGCTTGATGATGAAAGAGAAATGACAACCATAAGTTTGGTTTGTCCTCGCTTGTATGGTGGATATCTTCAAACCAAAGTGGTCATATTAATGAACCTAGGTTCCAACATGGAAAACCTAGATATCCATCTAGCATTAAATTATACCAAAAGACTTTCAACCAAGTTTACAAAAACTATGATATTTTAGCAAACACATACATTAAATTGACATGTTACTTAAGCTAAAATTACAAAACACTATACATTAATTTACAAACATTTTTACATATATTCTAGAATAGTATCTGAAACACTCATGTTTAAACCACAAAAACTAATTACATATACTCTAGATATTCACAAGATCCTTTAACCATCACGTTTCGTAATCTCACGTAATTTATTAAATCTCTTTAGGAACTGCAGCTATGACTGAGGCAACAAATGTGAATTCACCTTCCTTTCATTTTTAGGAGTTTCTTACATTATGACTAAAGAATTTGAACTCACACTGAAAGTGGAAGTAGTTGTAACATATTCTTCCAAAAGCTTCCCATATTGAAGGTGAAGCCCTCTTTTTTGAGCCATAAAAAGTGCTTGAAGGAAAGCTCATCTTCAAACCCTCAAAAGAAAGAAAGGAAAAATTCAATTGATTCCAAACATGGTGTAATTGTATTTACCTACTAGAAGGAAGAAGAAAGGTAAATAACATAAATCAAGAAATAGTTACAAGGGATAGTAACAAAACTTAACTTAATGTGAGAAAGATTTTATAAGGGATAGACATTATATCTTGAAGCGTCCCTTGAAAACTTTGATACCATGTTTTGAATTGGAATGTAAATCATCCCAAAGAAAATTTTGGCTATCATTGTATCATTAGGTGGGAGAGATAAGGAACCAGATTCTCCTAGGTGAGGGGATTCTCCCTTCTAAGTCTGCACTTGAAAGCATGCCTATAGCTATAGATGATGTATTCTTAACATATGTAAGCATAGTCTCGAGTTCCTACAATGATCATTAAATATCCATCATTCAATCAGGAAAAGTAACATTGAATGCCATACCAAAAATGAAATTGTTTAGCTATGAGAGATAACTCTTAATATGACATCCCAAGGACATAAGCAAAACAAGACTTTATTTGATTAATTTAATACCATTTATTGTTCATGTAATTACTAAGGAAAAAATAGTTTAGAAATCTTATGAAACATTTATACACTAGTACCTAAACTAGCCTTGTATTTCATGTGGAAGACATGGAAGATAAGGATGATTATGCTAATATTTTGCTTACAAATTGTACCTGATACAATCCACAACAAAATGACAAAATATATCAAGATTCAAGAAATCTACAAATTGAGTTATAAAAAACAACAAAACACATATCATGTTCGGAACTTGCTTCTTTTTCTTTGATTCAGGTTTTACAGCATTATAAATCGGGTTAAAGAACCAAATTCTGGCTTGGAATCGAATTCTCAAGAGTGTTGTGTGTTGACGGGTTCGATTGACATTTTTTGAAGTCAACTTCAGTCCTTAGCGCAGAGAGAGAGGTGTGCGAAGAGGAGCGATGAAATTTTGGGGTGGATCGAACCAAATTTCTGCTGTATCTGAATGTATTGTTGAGGCGTTGTGTGAAAGGCGCAGGTTTGGAGCCTTGAAATACAGTGGAAAAAATCTGAAGAGAAAAGATGCAGAGATTTATTTAAACCTCTGTGTGAATTATGAAGAAATGTAGGAAGAGAAAGCGATGTGAAAGGCGCAGGTCCGGAGCCTTGAAATACAGTGGAAAAAATCTGAAGAGCAAAGACTCGGAGATTTATTTAAACCTCTATGTGAATTATGAAGAAATGTAAGAAAAGGAAGCGATGTGGAAATCGGTTGAAGGGGCGGTGAAGTCTCATGGCGCAATTACATAAGAGGCGCAGACTTTTTGTTTTAAAACTCAATCTATTTTGAATCAATTAAACAGTAAATCAATGGCGAGAGGATTTTCAAATTTATTTGGCCTGTTGAATTCAGGCACAAGCATTCTGGAATGAGAGCATAGAACTTCCGAACGCACAGTGAAAATGAAGTCCGTTGAGCTTCATAAGGGACAAAGAATGTCTTGTGAACGAAATAGAAATTGAAGAGCGTTGAATAGAAATTGAAGACACAGTTTTTTCGTAGAGGCCGGGGTTCTGAAATTGTTGGCCATGAGAATCGAATTTTTTTTAAAAGACCAATGTAGCAGAAACTGTAGCGTTGATATTGGGACAAATCTTTGAATGCCACGAAGGCGCAGTCCATAGCTGGGTCAAAGTCACATTGCCGGTGATCGATTGGATAAAGTATGGTGGACCATATGAGGTGAGTTGACATAATACATGTGTGTTTGTGGCGTTGGTAATTTTAATGTCAAATCGAAAATATATAAGAAATGAGGGAATGGCTAAATGATATGCATTGGTACTAATTTGTTCAAGTTGAGCTTTTAAAACATGGCAGATTTGCATACATTGTGTATGGCGGATATATGGGTTATTTGAAGCGAATTTCACGATATTGAAATATTTTCATGCCCTGATAAGCGTTGAGGTTTTATAAGGGATTTTAATGCTTTGGAAAGTTTGGAAAAGTAGATTGTTGGGTTTGTGGTTTTGAACCATATGTTTGAAGAGCTTCCGCATATGATAATTGGTTGTATGATTTGATAATCATAGTGTAATGGTTATTAAGATGAAGCTTCCCCGAATGATGGTGTGTGAAATTGCCGAGACTTAGAAGTTTTATTTGGGCAATTATTTGGAAGTATTTTTATGTGCATGAGAGTTTTGGGAGAATGTGGGTTTTGCAGGGTTTTCCTGTATCAAGTGGTATCAGAGTGGGGAATAGCTCTGTGTGAAGATTCAGGTTTTTGATTTAATGCATGTGATGAATAAATATTAGATTTTGGAACTGATGAAGATTACAGCACAGAGATGCAGTGCAGTTGAAGAAGTGAAGCAAGATCAACAGGATCTTGAAGGTGAGTTTGCAGATGATATTTAACTCTGGTTTGAAGGGTATTTGCAGAATGCAGATTGCAAGCAGGTTGAAGAAAATCTCAGCGGGAAGAAACAGATCACAGCTGGAGAGCAGTGATGAAGGAGTCCAGCAAGGGATTTTAAGAGAGAGTGGAAGAACCTAGAGATTCAACAGAGGTTGAATAAAGTTGCAGGTGAGTGAAGCCTGAAGGAAAAATGAAGAAATGCTCAAAAGGTTCCAGCAGAGGACCGGTGATTACCAAAAGACCAGATCCAGAGGAAGGGTTTGGTGAGGTAAGTGGTAGCAGGAGAGCTTTCTGTTGTAGAGGCTTGGTGAAACTCATGGGTGAGAAACTCATGGGTGAGAAACTCATGGCAAAGAAGATGACTACTGAAAATCATAAAGGAGAGAGCGGAGGTTCAGAGAGAGGCCACAGTAGAAAGAAGGAGAAAGATGCCAAGGAAAATGGCATAAGACTGCAGTTGACTAATGAAAAGTATGAGAGGGAGAAAGCTGAGATATCAGTTCATCTTGAGTTATTGGTGAAATTGTTACAGGAAAATACGAGAGACCAGAGACATGGTTGGACTATGAGGAAGAAAGTGAAATCGCAGAGACTACAAGTAAAGAGGGATGAAGAGATAAGAATGCAGTTAACAGAAGCGCTGAGGAAGCTCGAGCAGGTGATGAGTATACAGTTGAGACGTGAAGAACTCAGAGCAGCTAAGTTGAAAGGGGAGGTTTCCATTAGTGAAACAAAAGAGGAGATCATTGATGATTTCTTCAGTTATGGGGCAAATCCAGATCAGCTAGATAATGTAAAACCTTGTATTTTTGTAGCTGACAATGGTGATGTGATTACAGGTTTTACTGAGGAGGATGCGCAGTCTTGTGAAGTTGTCACAAGTATGGAAAAGAATCTTTCAGAAGATGAATACTCTGAAGAAGAAAGCCGTGATGCTTGTACTTGAAGTCACATGTGTGACAAGAGGAAGTTCTTATAAATGAAGAAAAGGATGAGCTGGTAAGAGCTGTATATGAACCGCTGAGACTGTTGAACTTTGTGATTTTCAAACTGAAAGTTTGTGTGTGGATGCAGAGATGGTACATGATGATGAAATGCTTCAGCAATGCCACAAATAAATTGCATTGTTGGAATATTTTTTGGAGAATTCAGAATATGAAAGAGAGATTGCAGCAGAAGGCAGAGAGGAAGTTTTCCGTTGTAGAAGAAAAGAGGGTATGGATGATTGGGTGGCGGTAAGAACAAAAGCAAGCATAGAAGCAAGGTCTCAGCAAGCCAGAGCTCAGCAGGCAGCGAGAAATCAACAATCTGAAGAATTATTGGACAAGGAAATTAAATTAATCAGAAATATAATGATGAAATTATCTCAGAGGAAGATATTAGCAGGGAAGAGGAGAAGCAGCAGCAGCAGCAAAATGAAGACAGAAAGAGATCGTGAAAGTGAAGCCAGTGGAGCAAGGCAGCATAAGATATGGAAACCTGGAGAAAAGCAGCAAACAACAGCAGAAATCGATAATAAGTTGCAGAAGAAAGTGTGGGATCTAGGGGGACAAAGACTTAAATGCGTGATCAGGAGATCATGATCATTTTCAACCTTGGGAGTCTGATGCAAGAGCAATAGCTCGGAAAAATACTTTGTATTTTTATTAAACCTAGGGGTCTCATGTTTTTGAAAAAATATTAATTTTATGTAAATATTAATGAGATTTTTTAGCGATTAAATTATATTTTTAATTAATTATTGTGAGGATTTGTTAATGTTCCCAAATTATTTGGAGAACATGAGAGGAATTAGATTTTAGATAGTTAAGAATTATTTATGAGCCTAAGTTAGATTTAGTTTCAAGATTTTAGGGATAAAAATCTAGATTGTAGGGGTGTTGAGATATTTGAGGACTTTGTTGAGTGATTAAAGGGATTTGAACCTAAATTGGTTCAATTCAATTTGTATAAATTAATGAGCCTCAAAGGCCAAATAGATCAGAAAATAATAGAGTGATTGAGAGCTGAGGTTTGGACAGCGAAGTCTGTAAGCCTTCGGGCAATTGAAAGGGCCATGAATTTTGAATATTTGGCCAAACACAAAGTTTGTAAGTATTTCCATTTGTTAATGTGAGAAGTGTGTTTTCAGAACTATACAGTTGATTTGCTGAGAAAAAAAATATTTAAATTTTTGTAATTGGGAATTGAGAATAAATTTTGTATATGCTTTTCATGTAAGTGTGTTCGAATACCATTCAGTTTAGAATTGAATTAAGGGCACAATTGAATGAAATTTCGGTAAAATGGTGCAACGCTAGCCTGAATCAAAGGCGCCATAGACTGGTATGCAATCGAATGAGGCATTCGATTAAGCAATATGACAAAGCGTGATATGATGGTGCAAGGTTTAATTACATGAGGGAAGAGTCAACGTTGAGGTCAAGTTGTGTTGTACGGGCAGAGTAAGACCCAATTGAAGGCGAAATTCTTAATTGAGAAATGTTGATGGAATAGTAAGATCCATTCACGTTTCACATCATTATAAATATGGTTAAAGAACCAAATTCTGGCTTGGAATCGAATTCTCAAGAGTGTTTTGCGTTGACGGGTTCGATTGACATTATTTGAAGTCAATTTCAGTCCTTAGCGTAGAGAGAGAGGTGTGCTAAGAGGAGCGATGAAATTTTGGAGTGGATCGAACTAAATTTCTGTTGAAATCCAATTTCAAGTAATCTGAAGTCAATAGGGGTTTTGATAAGCAGTTTTGTGCAACTAAAACACTGGTTTCGTTTGTTGAAATCATTTGAAAAATTTCTGCAAGCCTTCGAGTTCTATTCCTTATTCTGGATTCAATTGAATTGATTCATTTGATAGTGTGATGGAAAATTGATGATATGCAGAATTCGAAAGGAAGCTGTGATGAAATTAAAAGTCTGCAGAATCCGAGCAAACACATAAAAGGAGCGGATTTGTCAGTGCATGATGAATTGGACACAAGCTCTGAATAAAATGGGCGATCAAGTCTCTTACATAAGAGGCGTAGGGTTGTTTTAGACTCTATATAATTTGAATCGATGGAACAGTGAATCGATCAATGGTAGAGGCGCATAGTGAAGTTTTAAAGTCGACCTGTGAGTTAAACGAAATGCCGGAAATGGTTGTGAAGTCTCATTGATGTTGTCCAATCAGTGAAAGGAGCAACATTATAAAGATGAAGAATGGCGCAAGGGAAAAAGCGATGTTGAAATTTTCTGAAGGATCCGTGGATATCAGAGATTGTGTATAACATCAGTCACATTGCAGCAGTGATGTTATTAAACCTGGAATCCAATTTTATCAGTGTAGAGGACCTGTATTGAAATCGTGAAGGAACCAGAGTGGATGCATAGTATATAATTATAAATGCAGAAAGCACGAAGGCACAATCCATAGCTGGGTCAAAGTCACATTGCCGGTGATCTATTGGATAAAGTATGGTGGACCATAGGAGGTGAGTTGACATAATACATGTGTGTTTGTGGCATTGGGAATTTTAATGTCAACTGGAAAATATATAAGAAATGAGCGCATGGCTAAATGATATGCATTGGTATTAATTTGTTCAAGTTGGAGTTTTTAAAACATGGCATTTGCATGCTATTTATGTATGTAGTTGATACATGGGTTATTTGAAGTAAATTTCAATAAATATTTGAAATATTTTCATGCCAAGATAAGTTGTGCTAGTTTTGAGTATGGCTTTGGAATGCTTTGGAAAGTTCGAAAGTAGATTGTTGGTTTGTGTTTGAACCATATGTTTGAAGAGCTTCCGCATATGAGAATTGGTTGTATGATTTGATAATCATAGTGTAATGATTGTTAAGATGAAGCTTCTACCAATGATGGTGTGTGAAATTGCCCAGACTTAGAAGTTTTATTTGGGAAATTATTTGGATGCATTTTTATGTGCATGAGATTTTTGGGAGAATGTGGGTTTTGCAAGGTTTTCCTGCATCATTAAAGCCGAATAATGAGTTGACAATTTTCACTAGCGTGAAGGGGTTGAGGCTGTTGCTGATGCAGGTGGCGGGACGTTTGCTGAGGAGCTGGCTAGCAAGTTGGCATATTTGAGCATCTTTGCCAATTTTCTGCTGCAGGTTCGGGCATAGATGTGAAACCTTTTGTTTTGATGTAAGCTTCCATTAGTTCATCATAGTTTGCCTCGGCAGCAATTTTATGCTTCACTGTACTATAACCATCTCCTCAGTTTAGGAAACACCCTAGGTGGAGGAGAGTCATGGATAATAGTATAAGCTATGGGCATGAAATCATTTAGGAACCTTGAGTAGCCCACCCCGTTAGCCAACTGATGCGTTGCGAGTCTCCAGTCAAAAATTCGTCTGGAATGAGAATTTATCTCGTACACCTTATCTAAACCCAAACCCTCAAATTTATCTGCATGCTGGAAGAGGAAAAGATAAAAGACCATGGAACAAAAATGAAAGCGACCCGTGTGTGAGAGCTCTTGGAACTGAGTCTGAATGGTGGAGGCTAGGAAACTAGGAATATCTAAAATGACCCCGGGTTGAGACATTAACCATAAGAAAGCAATGCATCCCTTGGAGGCTTGCCCAAAACCTTGCACACCTAGTAAACCCGTGATAAGCGCAAGGATAGGCTGGATGTCTTCCTTGAATAGGCTCAAGGGCACTAAGTCTACGGAGGGGAGGGTTGTGAAATGAGAGTTTGTTATGGAGGCGACAAAATCGCTCAGTCGCCTCCATGGTAGCTTTGAAAATTGAGGAGTCAGCATTATTTCACTAAAACTGACATAGTTTGAGCTAGTAGGAAAATGAAGGGCTTTTCTGATAATTTTGGTTGAAATGGTGAATATTTTTTTCCCTTGAGCTGAGAGGAACATGCCCCGACATTCATCATAAGTTTCTCAGAGCCAACAGATGAATTCGACCACTGGATATACTAGGGGGGTTATTCAACATGTTTCGTAAACAGTTCAGGCTTGACACTGGTAATGGGAAATGGGTACTGTGGGTCGCGAGTATCAGCTTGTAAGTCTAGGAAAGGGTCAGGCCCTGGAACAGCTCTGGACTCACGGACTTCAGGGGTTTCCGCCTCAGATTTCTTGGTTGTGACTTTAGCCATGACCATCATGCAAACTCAAAACACAACAAAAGGAATCTAGATGGAAGGAAAGGGATGGAATACTTGCGAAGTAGAGATTTTCTCGGGAAAGTGATGCAGGGGTGCTAACAACGACCAGACAGGCTTGGAACTGGGCGCCCACTTTTTCTTATACAATAGTCGAAAAACCGAGAGTAGTATTTTAACACAGTAAAAGACGGAAGACAGTTATATAGGACCGAGGCAGCTCGGGAAAAGATAGTGGGGTGAAACGAATAGGGTAGGCATCAGAAGGATGCTGACAATGAAACACACGACATGTAGGGATTGGTTGTTAGATTCTTGCTAGATGAACACTGTGTGTTGGGTTAAATACTGGTATTGGCCTTGGTACCGGGTGTCCTAAAAACTTACCTTACCTTTATATCGTGCTGAGAGCTATACTCCAGAACTTGGCCCTCGAAAGACGAAAGGTGATATATGTGATAGCTCTAAAGCCCATGCCCTTTTCTCCGTAAAACTCTTGCCTCGTGTCATATGCCTTGACATTTCATCAGGATTTCGGGGAGGGACTCCGCCTTATCCCTCTCTTTTGTGACCCCCCCGGAATGATGCTTGAAACTTCGTTCACGTGCGCATATAGAGTATGCGTGGGCCCACCTTGTGTTTAGTTCCTTTGCACCTTTTACACCTTTG